>PVKU01015203.1:0-19278 GCA_004027475.1 Anoura caudifer | reverse complement strand
AAAAAAAAAAAAAAGCCAGGGTAGCAATACTCATATCAGACAAAATAGACTTCAAAAGAAGGGCCATAAAGACAGACCCAGAAGGTCACTTCATAACACTCAAAGGAAGAAACCACCAAGAAGACATAAACATTGTAAATATATATGCACCCAACATAGGAGCACCTAAATACATAAAGAAAATCTTAGAGGACTTCAAGAAAGATATTGACAGCAACACAATTATAGCAGGGCATTTTAACACCCCACCATCAAAAATGGACAGATCTTCTAAACAAAATATCAACAAAGATATTGTGGCACTGAACAACACTCTAGAATGAAATGGACTTAACTGATATACATAGAGCCCTTCATCCCAAAGAAACTAAATACACATTCTTTTCAAATGCACATGGAACATTTTCAAAGATAGACCACATGATAGGACACAAAACAAGCCTCAACATATTTAAGAAAATTGAAATCATACCAAGCATTTTCTCTGACCACAAGGGACTGAAACTAGAAACCAATCCCAAGGGGAAAAACCCAAAATCCTCAAAATCACAGAGATTGAATAGCATGCTATTAAACGATGAATGGGTCAAGAATGAAATTAGGGAAGAAATCAAAAAGTTTCTGGAAACAAATGAAAATGAACTCACAACAACCCAAAACTTAAAGGACACAGCAAAGGCAGTCCTCAGAGGGAAGTTCATAGCAATGCAGGCCTACCTGAAAAAGATAGAAGCATTTCAAACAAACAACCTAACCCTACACCTACAAGAACTTGAGGCACAACAACAAAGACAGCCCAGAGCAAGTAGAAGGAAGGAAATAACCAAGATCAGAGCAGAATTAAATGACATAGAGACTAAAAGCACAATTCTAAGGATCAATGAATCCAGGAGCTGGTTTTTTGAAAAGATAAATAAAATCGACAAGCCTTTAAGGAGGCTCATCAAGAAAAAAAGAGAGAAGACCCAAATAAACACAATCAGAAATGAAAGAGGAGAGATTACAACGCGTAATACAACTCTTTGTATTACTATGAAGAACTGTATGCCAAGAAATTTGAAAACCTAGGTGAAATGGACATGTTTCTAGAAAAATATAATCTTCCAAAACTCAATGAAGAAGCAGAAAACCTGAACAGACCAATAACAGCAGAAGAAATTGAAGCAGTAATCAAAAAACTCCCAACACACAAAAGCCCTGGACCAGATGGTTTCACAGGAGAATTCTACAAAGCATTTAAGGAAGAGCTAACCCCTATCCTTCACAGACTATTCCAAAAAATCCAAAATGATGGAAGAGTCCCAAACTCTTTTTATGAAGCCAGCATCATCCTAATCCCAAAACCAAATAAAGACACAACAAAGAAAGAAAACTTCAGGCCAATATGAACATAGATGTTAAAATCCTCAACAAAATATTGGCAAACTGAATCCAACAATACATTAAAAAGATCATACACCATGACCAAGTGGGATTCATCCCTGGGATGCAAGGATGGTTCAATAATCACAAATCAGTAAATGTAATACATCACATAAACAAAAGCAAAGACAAAAATCACATGATTATATCAATAGATGCGGAAAAAGCATTTGATAAGGTACAACACCCATTTATGATAAAAACACTCAGCAAAGTGGGAATAGAGGGAGCATTCCTCAACATAATAAAGGCCATATATGAGAGATCTACAGCCAATATCATACCCAAGGGGCAAAAACTAAAATCTTTTCCACTAAGATCAGGAACAAGACAAGAATGTCCACTTTCACCACTTCAATTCAATATAGTATTAGAAGTCTTAGCCACAGTGATTAGGCAAGAAAAGGAAATAAAAGACATCCAAATTGAAAAGGAGGAAACAAAACTATCATTGTTTGCAGATGACATGATAGTGTACATAGAAAATCCTATAGACTCAGCCAAAAAACTGCTCAATCTAATAAATGAATTTGGCCAAACAGCAGAATACAAAGTCAATATCCAGAAATCAAAGGCATTTTTGTATACCAACAATGAAACAGCAGAAGCAGAAATCAAGAAAAAAAATCTCATTCATTGTAGCAAAAAGAAAAATAAAATACCTAGGAATAAATGTAACCAAGGAGGTGAAAGGCCTATATGCAGAAAACTACACAACACTGAAGAAAGAAATCAAGGAAGACACAAACAAATGGAAACATATACCATGTTCATGGATTGGAAGAATCAACATCACCAAAATGTCCATACTACCCAAAGCAATTTACCAATTCAATGCAATACCTATTGAAGTACCAATGGCATATTTCACAGACATGGAACAAACACTTCAAAAATTTATATGGAACCACAAACGGCCTTGAATAGCTGCAGCAATTTTGAGAAAGAAGAGCAAAGTAGGAGGGATCACAATATGTGATACCAAACTGTATTACAAAGTCACTATAATCAAAACAGCCTGGTACTGGCATTAAAAACAGGCACATGGACGAGTGGAACAGAACAGAGAGCCCAGAAATAAACCCAATTAATATTTGACAAAGCGGGCAGCAACATAAAATGGAGTAAAAATAGCCTCTTCAATAAGTGGTGTTGGGAGAACTGGACAGCTACGTTCAAAAATATGAAACTTGAGCACCAACTTACACCATACACTTAAATAATTTTAAGGTGGATAAAAGATTTAAATATAAGCCGTGACACCATTAAAGTCCTAGAGGAAAACATAGGCAGGAAAATCTCAGATATTTCACACAGCAACATTTTTACTGATATGTCCCCTAAAGCAATGGACATAAAGGAAAGAATAAACAAATGGGATCTCATCAAAATAAAAAGCTTCTGCAGGGCTAAAGAAAACAGTATAAAAATAAAAAGAGAACAGATTGTATGGGAAAACATATTTGCCAATGATACCTCAGACAAGGGTTTAATCTCCAAAATATATAAAGAACTTACACGACTCCACTCTAACAAGACAAGCAACCCAATTAAAAAATGGGCAAAGGACTTGAACAGACACTTCTCCAAGGAGGACATACAGAGGATCCAGAGACACATGAAAAGATGCTTAATATTGCTAGCTATCAGAGACATGCAAATTAAAACCACAGTGAGATACCACTTCACACCAGTCAGAATAGCCATCATAAATAAAGCAACAAACAAGTGTTGGAGAGGTTGTGGAGAAAAGGGGACCCTAGTGCACTGTTGGTGGGATTGCAGACTGGTGCAACCACTATGGAAAGCAGTATGGAAATTTCTAAGAAAACCAAAAATGGATCTACCTTTTGACCCAGCAATCCCACTGCTAGGATTATATCCTCAGAACCCTGAAACACCAGTCCAAAAGAACCTATGCACCCCAATGTTCATAGCAGCACAATTTACAATAGCCAAGTGTTGGAAGCAACCTAGGTGCCCATCAGTAAATGAATGGATCAATAAACTATGGTACATTTATACAATGGAATTCTATGCAGCAGAAAGAAATAGCTCCTACCCTTTGCAACAGCATGGAGGGAACTGGAGAGCATCATGCTAAGTGAAATAAGCCAGGAGGTGAAAGACAATACCATATGATCTCACCTTTAACAGGAAACAAATCAACAAAACAAACAAACAAGCAAAATATAACCAAAGACACTGAAATTGAAAGCAGACTGACAGTCACTAGAGGGGAGAGGGGAGGGAAGATCGGGGAAAAAGGGAAGGGTGTACAGGAACAAGTATAAAGGACACACAGATAAAAACTAGGGGGGTGGAAATGGGAGGGAAGTGGGGAGGGGTGGGGTGGTGGTCTGAGATGGGAGTAAAAGACACAAAACTGTACAAGAACAACAATTAAAATAAATTAAAAAATAAAAATAAATAAAAATACACTGCACACTAAAAAAATAAATAAATCAAAGTCAACTGATTTGCAGCATTAATTTCATCTGCAAAATCTCTTCACCTTTGTCATACAGTGTAACCAAATTATAGGAATGAAATACATTTTATTTGCTGGTCCCATTCACAACACAGGAGAGAGGATAATACAGAGCATGTATCAAGGGGACAGGGACTTTCAGGGCCAGCCCAGAATCCAGGCTACCACATCAGGAAAGAGATCACCCCAAATTTAAATATTGTTTGTCTTTCCCAACTGGAGATTTTTTCATTACTCACTGAATATTTGTGTTCTCACCAATAGGTAGATAGACATAGATAGATGATAGGTACAGATTAGGTAAATGATAGATAGATAGATAGATAGATAGATAGATAGATAGATAGATAGCCAGCCAGCAGTTGGAGACAGGGTCCATCCAGGCTCTTGGCGATCACAAATAAAGAATTCAACAGATCACACAAAGAGAAAGTCTAAACCCAGGAACACCCACCAGAGCCAATACTGACTATCAAAATATGCAAGGAAATAAATGGAAAACCTGGCAATAAGGATCCACTTAATTAGAAACCAACGTTGAAATGTCTCCATACTTTCCTGTAGCTGAAGTGGGAAGGCAAAAGGACAGGAAAACACCAATCCAGTTAAAGAGGGGAGTGTACATCATTACAGCATGTTAGGGATCATCTCAAAAGTTCCATAACAATTCTTTCTTTGCTCCTAGTAGCTAATCCCTTCCCTATCCCAGCCCTTGGCCTAATAGTCAGGGGATAGGAGGGGAAAAAAAGCGGGGTGGGGGGAGGTGCAGATAGGGACTCTAATCGTACAGAAAGTGTCAAGGATTACATTTTATTAATTAAGAATTATATGTAGAAATGCAGTTATAATGAAAGTTACACTAAAATATTTAATTCCAAAGTAAACACATACCTTACAAATTCCAAAGTCAAAATCATCCCAACTCACAAAATCCTCATTTCTTCCAGGAACCAAAAGTATAGTAGCTTCAACCTTGGTTCTCTTGGCTTTATCATCCCAAGATATAGGAATGAGCCAACTCTGGCCAGGGAATGGCTCCCTTCCACTGAAGAGTTACAGACTTTACAGGGTTTTTACTCAAGCTTCTACACATGGGATTTCCCACAGTCTTCCTTGATTGCCCACTTGGGGAGGAAACCACAATACTAATTAATACCAGTGTCACAAGGCAATTCTCAGATATCAGGATGCTGACTGATAACAGCTGCGGCATCTCAGGATTTCCTATTCTATCTCCTGCCTCAGATGATAGATAATACATAGCCAGATAGATAGATGATAGATAGATAGATAGATAGATAGATAGATAGATAGATAGACAGATAGATAGAAATAGATTTATATCTTATATGGAAGTGCTTCCCAGTCTTAAAACAAAATCTATAAAAACAACTAAAAGAAGTTTCATGTATATTGAAAAGGACAACATCACTGGAAACCATTGGTACCTTTTTCATGAGAATCAAGGGAAGAGTGTAATTGCAGAGAGACCTCATTAGTCTACGTGGAGATCATAATCATGATGTTCAATAACACTGAAAAAAAGATAACAGGAAAAGTAAGGCAATGGTTGCAGCTCTCTGTTACCACAATACCCTCCTATCTTGACAGAACTGTCCTTGGGAACTTTTGTTTTGGGGTGACACTAACTGTTATAACTCTTTTCAAAGCAACATTGGCCTGGCACTCACATAGCTCTCCCCATTCCTAATGGATGCACTTTCCATAAGCACACTGGGCTCTGGGCTTTTCTAAGTACAGGAAAAAAGAACAGAGTGTTGAACCTTTGGCCAATTGGATCCTGAATCTTTTCATGAAATCAGTGGAGACTAACCAGGTGAGAGTTAGGTGCCTGTTCAAACTACAAAGAAAATCACTTTCCAAACATTGATAGCACAAATTAATTCCCACTTACTTTATTCTTCCAGCATTGGACAAAATTAAACTATAATAAAATTCAAATGCCAAGATTGAGAAACAATGCAATGCAATAATTGTATCTTACATGCATGTGTACTAAAACTCATAACACCTATTTTTTTAAAAGTACATAATACAGCATCTCTTAAAAGTTTGCTGAAAGAGATACAGTGTTGTGTAAGATAATTAGGTTCTAAGACTTGCAACACAGTAGAATATAGTGTCATAATCAATTAACAGCGTCTCTCAGGGGTGTGGAATGAGGATGAGTGTGGAAATGCAAATACAATTAAGGTATACAGATGAGGGCAAAAGTAGTTTACAGTTGTGCATATGGAAAATAATACAATAAATAATAATACAACAAGAAACCCTGTGTTTCACATGCCCACAATAGTAAACCTACTTTTGCCACACATTATATGTGCCACATATGATTCAGACAAAAACAAAGTAAGATAGATAAGAGATGGAAGAATAAGAATACCGACTAGTTATTGATTCCCTACACTGTTATGGCCATTATGGTGAGCACTTTATATAAATTGTTACACAATGATTAATAAAAGATTTTCACAATGACTTTGCACAGTAGCTATTGGTATCACTCTCAAAAATCTTGCAGTAGGGAGAGACAGAAAGGTTAAAAAACATAATCCAGGGACACAGAAGAAAGGAGCAAAAGGCTGCAACATGTCCCCAGGTTTAGCTGACTTCAAGGCCAATGCAATTCCTCATATATCGCATTGCCTCTGGTAGGAAGGAGTGGCTGACGCTATGTGTCTCCAGACCACTGGAGTAACACGTGCTGAAATAACTTCAGACTCTTCTGGTTGCTCAGTAATCTTGTTGTTGTTTTTTTTAAACAGTCCCACAAAACATGTGCTCCCTTCCTTTCACACCATAGTCCGACTCTGTGGGCAAATCCTGCTGGGTCCAACTCTGCCCCCTCGCTCTCTCCTCTCACCCCTGTCTCCACTGCCCCTACCTCTCAGAGCCACCGTCCTCCTCACCCTGCAGTCCACCCTGCTTCTCCACCTGCTCTCTCCAGTCCGTTTGGACAAAAAGGAAGAGCAATCTCATTAAGGGAAGTCAAGGAGACTCCATATGAACTTGAAATTCGACAATATCTAAGATGGCTGAAGTGAATTTAGGAAGTGAAATAGTTTTCTAGGTATATATAGGTCACATCCAGCAATGTACTAGGCTATTTGATGATAACACTCACCTCTGCAGAATGCGACTCTAGATGTCATCGCTATTAAATCACTCCTGTAGAGAAGAAGCAAGAGAAACTGCAGGTCAAGTTCACACGTATAGGCATCTCACACTAAATGATGAATACCTAATTCCACAGTTGCTGACTAGGACTGAGAATTAACATAGCTTCTCTATTTTTCCATCAGAAAATGGCAATGGATTGCCATTTTATGCCCTATTTTCTTGCATACAATAAGATTATGTCCTGTAAAATAGGTTATTTTCATAATATTAATCAGTAACAGATTTTTTAAACTAAATACCTTATCCATAAAATGTTTTTGTATGAGAAATTTCATGACTGATTAAATTCTTGGATTTGGTCATTTCCTCTATTTTTTTTAAAAAGATACTAGCTAAATAATACTTTAAATAAATAACACACAATACCTTAGTTCCTCAGGCTTCTTCCTATGTTCTGTTTCCTGTGTCCTACCTTCCTATGTTCTAGCTATGTACAAGTCTGCATCAGTCTTCTGGAAGAAAATAAATTATTATTTAAGGAGAAAAGAGACCTTACTTCATAGATTCAACAGAATTCCCATCAAGATTCCAATGACATATTTCACAGAACTAGAACAAACGTTTCAAATATTTATATGGAACAATTAAAGGCCCTGCAAAACAATAGCAATCCTGAGAAAAAAGAACAAAGTTGGAGGAATCACACTACCTAGTATCAAACTATATTATAAGGCCATAGTAATCAAAACAGCATGGTACTAACATAAAAACAAACACGTAGATCAATGGAACAGAATAGAGAACCCAGAAATAAACCCACACCTTTATAGTCAATTAATATTTGAGAGAGGAAGCAAGCAAGTACAATGGGATAAAGACAGTATATTCAATAAATAGTGTTGGGAAAATTGAACAGATACATGCAGAAAAATGAAATTAGACCACCTTCTTACACTGCACACAAGAAAAATGTAAAATGGATCAAAACTTAAATGTTAAACCAGAAACCATAAAATTCATAGAAGAAAACATAGGCAGCAACATCTTGGACATTGCTTGTACAAATTTTATTGGCTAGATCTCCTGGAGCAAGGGAAACAAAAGAAAAAGTTAAAAATATGGAACTATATCAAACTAAAAAGTTTTTGCACAGCAAAGGAAATCAACAAAATAAAAAGACAACCCAGGGAATGGGAAAATATATTTGCAGATACATCAGATAAGGGGTTAATATCCAAAATTTACAAGGAACTTATAACACTCAACACCAAAAAATCAAACAACCCAATTAAAAAATGGGCACTTCTCTAAAAAATGGGCACATACAGATGGCCAATAGGCATATGAAAAGAAGCTCAATATTACTAATCTAAGAGAAATGTGGATTAAAACCACAATGAGATATCATCTCATACCTGTCAGAATGTCTATCATTAATAAATCAACAAACAACAACTGCTGACAAGGATGTGGACAAAGGGGAACCCTTTTGCACTGGTAGTAGGAATGTAGATGGGTGCAGCCTCAGAAGAAAGCAGTATGGATACCTCAAAATTTAAAAATGGATCTGCCTTTTGATGAAGTAATCCCACTTCTAGGGATATACAAACACTAATTTGAAAGAACGTAAGCACCCCTATGTTCATTGCAGCATTACTTAAAGAGCCAAGATCTGGAGGCAGCCAAGTGTCTCTCAGTAGATGAGAGGATAAAACAACAATGGGACATTCACACAATGGAATACTACTCGGCTATAAAAAAGAAGAAAATTTTTCCTTTTGCAACAGAATGGATGGATCTGAAGAACATTATGCTAAGTGAAATAAGCCAGTCAGAGAAAGACAAACACCCTATTATTTCACTCACATGTGGAATCTAATGAACACACTGAACTAACAAGGAGAGTAAAGACAGACTCATAGATGGAGAGCTGGATAACAGCTAAGGTGGGGTAGGTTAGGAGGCGGAGGGACTGAGCAAAAAGAAAAAAGGACTCATGGACAACAGGGTGGTGATTGCAGGAGAATAGGGGTATAAGGAGACTAAATAGTAATGAAAAAATTAAATAAAATCAATAAAAAAAGAAAGAGAGACACACTACAGTAACATACATAAGAGTATTGGGGGCAATTTTATAGCGTTTGTGTTATTATACAGTGATGTAATTGCTCTTTCCTCTAGAGTTTCTCTCTCTCCTCTTTGAGAAGCTAACATGAAAGACTTCTGCCTATGTGTCAAGAGCGGAAACTCATTATGATAGCAGTCCTGCAAGGCAGTGCTGTGAACCAAACTGTGAAATTGTGATTCCTTCCTCGAGTGCAGTGTGGAAGTGCTACATACTGCTACTTCGCTAATGGATTGAACCACACAATCACAGCAAATGTTAGAAAACCCTGAAGGCTGCCTTTGTGTGTTTTAGCAATATTTGAGAGAAAACTAATCAGAGAAGGAAATTTATTAAAATAAATATTTCCTTGGGTAAGAGATGTGTGCTCTAACATTTGCTTTTCATTGATATTTGACATGTACTTTGACTATTCTTTTAAATTTTTATTTTTCTGAATAATTCATTTTGACAGAGAATATGAAAGAAGAAAGAAGGGTGGAATTTGTCAGCTGAATTTTTCTAAATTTTATAATAAATCTGGTCTTTATTTTTTTTCTTGGATAGATTTAGGGTTCAAGTAGCCAAAATAATCAACTTTCCCTTCTACTTATTTTTTCTGCAAATATATATATATAGCTTATATATGTACATATGAAAATGAAATAAATAGGTTAAAACCAATATAGCTTTATTCCTTCTATCGAGCCTACATATGTGCAAAGGGAATTGTGAAGCTCAAAAAAGGCTTATTTGATGTAAGCTGCAAACTTGGATGGTTTAAAGAGTAAAACTTCAACTTACAACTTCAAAGAAACTCATCTCAAACTATGATTGCTTAAAATACAAAAATTCACATAAATTTGTCCCTAGCTGTTGGTTTTGTTTATTCACATAAAAAAAGAAAACTTGCATGTAAAAGGACTCTAAAGTGAGCAATAAGTCTATAATTTTATGTCAGACAATGGTACTTTGGTTTGGTATCGCCACAAGGTGTCAAAAGACTAACATAATTCAAAGGAACAAACATTAAATGCTCAGGTGCCTTGTACATTTAAGCATGAGGAGTAACCAAAAGGGAGCTGCCACATACCTGAATGATCCCATCATTCTTCCCTAGCCATTTTTTCCCTTTCTCTGCCACGTGTCTTTCTAGGTCAGAGTCTCTGTTAAAAAATCCTCCTCCCTTTTCTTACTCTTTGATCTTCTATTAAGCTCAAAGTGAGGATTGAAAAGTTTCTAATGGTTGTTTGCCAAGTCATATGCCAATATAAAGAAGGTAAAGTTTGGGGAATAAAGTTGGACAAAAATGGTATTTCTTACAGGACACTTCTGCCCCAAAAATGGTTGATGCAAGATAATCAGGTAATCTGAAGGCTAACATCACAATAACTGACAGATATTTGAGTTTGAGCCTCCCTCTAGCCCCTGTGAGCAATGCACTGGGAGCATTCTGCACAGGTACTGCTGCTGGACTTAGGTGTGTGTGTTGGGGGTGGGCGGTGATGAATGGGGCTGCTTGACCCCCTCTGCTCAGTTACTGTTCTCCAAATTTAACCCCTATGTCTAAAACCAGCTTTATGGGTGAGTTTTTCATTGATACTCCATTAAAAAACAAATATCCTCAAAAAATGAATAAATGTCTCTGAAGCTATTATTTAAAAGAAAAGTTATGACAGATAAAATAGAGCTAACATTATTTATCTTTGAGAAACATTTTAAAAGATCATTATTACAAAAACAGAAATGAAACAAATTGATAATTCAGGTTACATCTATGTATGCATATGTATGCACATATATTATCAATTTATGTATTATAAATACTACATCATAAATGTAAAGGGAAGAGACATTTTTAAATAGTGTATCATTACTACCAAGGAATTTGGAGAAATAAATTTAAATCATACCTTACAATGTGTAATGTTATAAAATATATAAACTCTTTATGCATAAAAAAGCTATGTGAAAAGATTGACAGACTTCATTATGTAAAAATTATACACAAAATGATGATAATAATGATTTTATAAAAAGATGCAAAAGACAGTGGGTTGAGCACAGGCCTGGGAACCAAAGCATCACCGGTTTGATTCCCAGTCAGGCCACAGGCCTGGATTGCAGGCCATATCCCCATTATGGGGTATGCTAGAGGCAACCATACATTGATGTTTCACTCCCTTTCTTTCTCTCTCCCTTCCCCATCTCTCTAAAAATAAATAAATAAAATCTTAAAAAAAGAGACATTTAGACAAACATTTGTGGCAAATTTTACATATAAAACAAAACAATATCTATTCTACCCTGCAGTTCCTCCATAGCTAATGAAGTCAAAACCATGTGCTGGGGCCAAAGGGCATGTTCATGGCATAAATGTTCAAGTCAACCCATGGGGACCAGTAGATGCTGTGTCACCTTTCAGAAGAACAAGCATAATGAGCTAAATGAAATCACTGCAACCCAATCTGAGAGTGGCATGTGTTGTTGCCATGTTGAACACTCAGGTTGTTTAAGGACTAACAAATCAATATATTGGTAAAGATTAAGCCAGCTCCACCTAAGGTCACCAGCATTGCAGTACCACCTAGGGTTTCTGCCTCTGCCCCTGCAACACCAGCACACATGCAGAACATCCAGCGAGAAGCTACTGCATCTTCTCCAATGCAAACAACAGAAATGGCCTATCACACCACAGGAAGCAAATACAGCCAG
Source organism: Anoura caudifer (assembly GCA_004027475.1). Classification (NCBI taxonomy): domain Eukaryota; kingdom Metazoa; phylum Chordata; class Mammalia; order Chiroptera; family Phyllostomidae; genus Anoura; species Anoura caudifer. Next base: position 7,402 of record PVKU01015203.1, on the reverse strand, counting down.
CTCACCATTGAGCTCTTGCCCCACAGGTAGCAATGGTACTATGGCATAGCCTCCAGATGGTGCTGGGCAGTACAATAAAGCTCACATATGTTTGGAACAAAATCCATGGATGGTCACCAGTGAGGCACTCTACACTGGAATCTTTATCACTGCCATGAAATTGCTCACTATTTTGGCTGTCATGATTATGAAAAAATATTTATACATGAGAAGAAAGGTGATAAAAATAAGCCAAGTTTTGTCTGCTAACCCTCAGACTGAACTTTACATAATGCAGTCTGAGGGTGTGTTGCCTTCACAATGCAGTGCGCTTACGAAGCAGATGACAAATTCACTTTGAGAATAATCTTTATGACATGCATTGATAACCAGTGGCCCTCTCCAGCTTTATGCCCTTGACTGCAAGCGACAGTGACTACATATCACCATGTCAGAGTCATTTAAGCTCCAGGATAATTTTTCTATCAATTTCTCAAGGCATCCCAACATGGAAGTAATGTTGGGTAGTATCTCTAGTTCATATGTGTGTATAGTCAACCTTATAGGTAATATAGTCCAAATTTTTTATACTAAAAATTATCTACACTGTATAAAAATCTTACACAAATTAAAAAATAACACTAGAATTTTTAAAAGAATATAAAAAATTTGAATTAAAGTTAGTATGTATAGTAAGATACTATATAATAATCCATAGTAGCTATATAGTATAGATATAATCCATATATCTATATAGTATCTTACTTTATATATATCTATATAAAAATGTTCAATTCTGCTAGTTATCAAAATAAATGAGTAATGTGCATTTTTAAACCAATAAAAAAAGAAATTTGGTAATCAAACAAGTCCGGTCATAAATAACTTACAAAAAAAAATAAGTTGAGAGATTCCTTATAGAAAAATAGTTTCAAGATTTTTTACTTATTTTAGGTAGAGGGAAAAGGAAGGAGAAAGAGAGGGAGAGAATCATCAATGAGTGGTTGCCTCTAGCACACCCACCACTGGGGACCTGGCCCGCAACCTAGGCATGAGCCCTGGTTGGGAATTGAACCGGTGACCCATTGGTTTGTACTCAATCCACTGAGCCACACCAGCCAGGAGAAAAAAGTAATTTTTTGAGTGTATTTCAAGATATACAATAGGCTCAGGTTAAGTAGCTCCATTGGTTAGAATGTCTCCCCAATACACCAAGGTTGTTGGTTCAATCCGTGATTGGGGCACATAAAAGAAGCAACAAATAAATGCATAAATAAGTAGAAAAACAGATCAATGTTTCTCTTTCTCTCTTTCTCCCTTCCTCTCTCTCAAAAAATCAATAAATAATAATAGAGAAAAATGTATAAAATGCCTGTTCCATTTAACCCAATTATCTCACTTTTGGTGGGAAGATACATAAAATAAGGAAAACAATAAAGAAAAAAGGAGGAAAAGTTAACATACATGAAAATATTTATCATAACAAATATAAAGCCATTAAAATTATGAAGATACTATAACAACATGGCAAAATACTTACTTTCAACAATAACTGAAAAGGAAAACATTGTTCACTAAATATAAAAACCATGCCTACATAAAAACTGTATGGGGAGGAAAGAATATCTAAAGGAGTTTGACTTGCTAAATCTTTAAGTGTGGGTTGTTTTAATGCATTGTATTTTAATCCAGTCAATGTTACATTTTTATTTATCTAGCAAAAATAACTTCTTCAAAGTAAGATTTCCTGTCATGAGTAACACAAACCCTAGTGATCCCCAACTATCCATCTTATCATCTTCCAATTTTTATAATTTTACCCATCTTCCAATTATTATAATTTTTATAATTGTAGCTGAGCACAAAGCCACTAGAATAAAGGCAACATGCCCCAGGCTCATCTGTAGCAGATGTGGGCATGTGATTAAGTTCTAGCCAATGTTCCATGAGTCGGAGTATTTGTGGCAGCTTCCTGAATCCTCCCTTAGCAGGTATTTGTCATATGTCCTTCCCCCTACTTCTGGGTTCCTTCCTCCTGCTGCGCAGATTACAGGCGCCAGCTTGCACAGGGGCCACAGTCTAGAGTTAGCAAAGCAGTGTAAACTAGAAGCCTGAGCCTTCCAGACAACACAGAGCGGAGTTGGACTCCCAGCCCTGATTTACCTATTTCTGCCCTTTGTCTACATGAAAGAGAGCAAACAACAAACCAAGATGCATGAGCCACTAACGGTTTTCACTTTTCTGTTGTTCACAGCAGAATCTCATGCTACTAAATGCAGAAAGGTGACCCCAAAAGCCAGCTAGTTGCAATATTTATGCCACAATTAGTTGAATATGAGGGCAATAGGACAATAAAAAATTTCCAAAATTGACCTTAGGGCACTCAGATTGGTTGACAAGATTTAGGCATATCAGTCCCACTACATCAGACATTCTCAGTGTGGGTGATATTGCCCCAAGGGGATAAAAATTCATTCTTAGGGGACAAAAAATATTACACATTTACAGTGGTTTCTGCCTCTTCAACCAACCACAGTACATGAAGAAACAAAAGATATATCTGCAGTTTTAACATTTCAGCGGGGTGGGAGCTAGCATTTAGGAAAAAACAGGTTTTAAAAGGCTCCTAGGGATTTGATAATGAAAGACAAAAAGGCTGAGGAACTCTGCTCCATGTGAAATGTCCTCCCCTGTCTGCTCTATCAACTGCCTACCTATTCTTTTAGAATCCACAGATTCCCCAATTAATCTCTTGTCACATTGTTTTATTAATGATTGCTTATTTTTCCATCTCTCCCACTAGATTTTCAAATGATTATAAGACAAAGATTATGACTTTCAATTCTGCATCTATAACACATCGCTTGGTACATAGCAGAAGAGATGTGAATGGCTGAATGAGCATCTCAGGGGTGTTCTTCCTGTAAGTCTAAAGCTCCAGCAATTCGCACTTAATGACGCAGAAGTTTTCTCCTTCTGCTTTGGTGGTAAAAAACTAAGATCACCACTGAGAACACGTAGTATTTCTTGAATTATATGTTGAACAACTTGGTAAAAATAATCTGGTTCAGCCAGAGGAACATCCCATTCCTATTTATTTGTACCGATTTCATTTTTCCTTCAAAAAAACACACAAAAGTTTAACGTTATTCATAATTATTATACTTAGCATTTCCCTTTTAATTTCACACATCAAGTTAACGGAAATTTGCTGTTGTTTGGTATTTGGAATTTATACAAACACTTCTTAAAAGGCCACAGCTAATGAGAATATAAATTCTTCCAGTTTACAGGAAATATCACAAACATTAATTATGAATTCAAGTGTTTACTAGTGGTTTATTTTATCAGTGTGGCTCAACCATGTAGAATAAATCCACTTAAATGATAGTCACTAAGCACCTACTATATGTAAAGTGATCTGCAAGGAAACTGTCATGGAAGGTTTTATAATTTAAATGTTATCAGCAATATATACAATGTTGGCAAAAGTAAGTTTACAGTTGTTTAAATAAAAAATATAAATTAATAAATAATAATACAAAAATAAACTTTTTTGTGTACTCACAACTGTAAACCTATTTTTGCCCACTCATTCATACACACACACACACACACACACACACACACATACACACAGATGTTTGAGAATTTAAGAAGACATACAAAATTTATTCAAATAAGAGCTCATGGATATTTTGGCTTTTAAAGTGTGCTTTAAAGGATAAATAGAATTATAATAGAGAGATGAGGGGGGTGCAAGTTATTGCAGACAATATAATCCAAAAACCACATAATATTCTCTGAGAACAGTGCATGATCTGCATTTGATTTGCCTGCTCTTTAAATATAAGCAGCATTTGGATGACTATAGCAAAGTGAAAGAAATGACAACAGCAAGGTGGCATGGAGCCATTTCATAGAGAAACCATCACACTTTAATCAAACCCACTGTTACCCGGTGAGGACCCGTGGTAGCCTTTGAGCACTCAAGCCACAGCTATGCTTCAGTCAGATTAACATCACCTATGTTTGCAGGCTAACTTACAAACACTCTCAGAACTAGGGACACCAACAGTTCACTCTAGCAATGGTCTGGAAAGAGTTAATAAAAAGATTAAATAAGTCCTGGCTGGTGTGACTCAGTGGATTGAGTGCCAGCCTATGAACCAAAGGGTCGATGGTTTGATTCCCAGTCAGGGCACATGCCTGGGTTGCAGAACAGGTCCCCAGTAGGGGGCACGTGAGATGCAACCACACACTAATGTTTCTCTCCCTCTCTTTCTCCCTCTCTTTCTCCCTCCCTTCCTTTCTCTCTAAAAATAAATAAGTAAATTCTAAAAAAAAATTCTATAAAAAATTAAATAAATAAAATTGAAGGAGAAAAATGCAAAATTGAGGATGGATGAGACAACATTTTAGATATAAAATCTGGAGTCTTAACACTTTGAATATCAAAATAAAGGAATGATGTATGACAACAAAATATTATTCCTAGATTTGAGCCTGAGTAACTGAGAAAGATGGGCCATTAACAGAAAAAGGAGAATAACAGGGCAAGTTGGTAGAGGATGTTGAGGAGATAACGAACTCAGATTTTGACATACAAGAAACGGCACAAATAATGCCCCTTTTTATTACAAAAGCTTTTATCACAAAATCATGAGCATGTAATTCTGTAACATAACAGTATCACATTCACACACATCATATGACATTTTAGGTGAAATGTTCAAATTAAAACTATAAATATTATACCATATTGTTACCCTACCAACCACACTCAAGCAGGTGTTACTTCTGCTGGATCCTCTATTAAATTTAATATGCCAGCAAATATCAAAATGAACCTACTTACCAAACAGTTAGAAATGCATAGTCAGTTTATGCATTGGAAAAAGCATAAGTGTAAGTTGTAAAAAGGCTGAAAGTATAGTATAATACTAGAAATTATGCATGGAGAGATGATTATTGAAGTTGTGAAAATATTTGAAAAGTCAAAGAGGTTGGAAATAGAAGCCAAAGAAACAAGGAAACTAGGAGATTGCTAATTTTAAGAGATAGTTGTAAAATAGAGCACAAGGTCCCACAGGAAGTGTGGGGGACACCAGAGTAGCATATGCCACCAAGACAAGGAAAGTCTGCTTTACCAAGAAAAAAATTAGCATGGCAAAGCTGCCAAGTGGTCAGGAAGAAGGATGATACTTCATTACAACTGAAATCTATTTTGGTAATCAAGCACTTATTACTATTCTAATTAAAGTTGTCTTATAAATGAAATCATCTGTTTTTCCCAATATTTCTAAAGTACCATAGAGCATTGGCAATGCCAAGCAAATGTGAATGTGTTATGGAACCAATAACAATGCAACAATATTAACATTTCTAGTGATCTGGCATTGTATCCATGACTCTAAAAATACCATTATTCAAACAGTAATATGTATTTTCTAAATATAACTTTAGAGAATTCATATTGGTAACTCGGTTTCTTTAAAGCCTTTAATGAATTATGGAATATTTTTTCATTGTTACTACACATCCTGGCTGTGAACTTGCATTATGAACACTGCAGTCATAACTTCTCTGGTTTCAGTTCTTTCTTCTATTATATAAAGTAGGCGCTGAAGAAATCTCTAAGGTACATTCCTGACACATATATTCTAATATATTCATGAAATATCTTTTAACTAATTAACACACTTAATACACAAAGGTCGACCTGATAAAGGAGTGAAAGCAATAAGATGTATTCAATCATTTTTGTGGTCTTGCATAATGGCAAAGAGAGAGTTCAAATTCAAAATACTTTATTGGGGAGATACTCCAGATAGATGGCAAGAGACAGGAACTATAACCTCGGATGCTCAGCCATACTCTTTTGCCCCAAGGAGTGACAGATCAGTATAGTAACATTGTTTTAAAAATAACATTATTTTAAAAAATATTAGACAAAAACTGAGATCTTCTATTGGGGAATATCCTACAAATATTTACAAGAGATTATGAGAGCCCTGTCACTGTTAAAAATTAACACTTAATTATTTTAATTATTTAAAAAAAATACACAGACCTAGGTCCTTCGGGGAGATTCTCTCATTCCAAAGAGACTAGGCTAAATTCAACACTGGGCTCTTTAGGAACCACTTAAATAAACCTCTGACAGGAAGATGATGACTGTCCAATCCCAGTCCCACCACAAGCTATAAGAGACCTGGATATCATGGCCTGCATTTTAGAAATCTCGTCCTACAGCAATTTGCAAAACTCACTTTAAATGTATGTCAAAAATGGATTCAGCGCAGGGCTATCATCTACTCTCTAATGTGCTCAGTAATTTACGAAACAAGATGTTAAGCCCATCTTGTGGATTTTTCTTAGTTTCTAATTCTTAACAGCAGCAGATAAAAATATTAATTGGATTAGTTCACTAGAATAAGTAACAAATAATAAATAAATGCATTACTGATTAACCTCAAAGCTTTTGTTGAGTGCAGAACTTTGGCCTGGATGGGCGTCTCAATTGATTGAAGCATCCTTCCATACACCAAGGTTGTATGTTCAATCCAGGCAGGGCACATATAAGAATCAACTAGTGAATGCATAAATAATTGGAATAATATATCAGTGTTTCTCCTCTAAAAATATTTTTTAATACAGTATCTTCATTATTTGTTAAAAATAATTTATCAGCCCTGGCCAGCATGGCTCAATGAATGGAATGCTGCCCTGCAAAGCCAAAGGTTACCAGTTCGATACGGTTCCCAGTCTGGGCACATGCCTGGGTTGCTGGCCTCATTGGCAACTGATAGATGTTTCTCTCCCTCTCTTTCTCCCTCCCTTCCCCTCCCTCTAAAATAAATTTTAAAAAATTAAAAATAATAATAATATAACAATTTATCAAGCACTAAGGCCAATCAGCTATTTTATATTTTTCTTTTTTTAACTATATTCCATTGATTATGCTATTACAGTTGTCCCATTTTTTTCTCCCCTTTATCCCCCTCCACCCTGCAGCCCCTTAGTTCATGTCCACGGGTCATACATATAAGTCCTTTGGCTTCTCCATTTCCTATACTATTCTTAACCTTCCCCTATCTATTTTGTGCCTACCAATTATGCTTCTTATTCCCTGTACCTTTTCTTCCCATTCTCCCTCCTCCCCACTGATAACCCTCCACGTGATCTCCATTTCTGTATTTCTGTTCCTGTTCTATTGTTTGCTTAGTTTTTGTTTTTTCTTTTTTAGGTTCAGTTGTTGATAGTTGTCAGTTTGTTGTCATTTTAATGTTCATAGCTTTGATAGTCTTCTTTTTCTTAGTTAAGTCCCTTTAACATTTTGTATAGTAAGGGCTTAGTGATGATGAACTGCTTTAACTTGACCTTATCAAGTAAGTATTTTATCTACCCTTCCATTCTAAAT
>PVKU01015202.1:0-19292 GCA_004027475.1 Anoura caudifer | reverse complement strand
AAATTGCCAGCCACTTGCTGTCCCCGCCTCCCTTGCAGCTTGGTGCAGGCTGTAAACTAGGCTCAGCCCATCCAACATAGCTCCCAACTTTAACCAGGAGGTCCAGAGACAAACAGGCTCCTTCTTCCATTCTGTTGTCTCCTGGGCCTCTGTGCTCTACCGCATCTCTCTCGCTTCTGGCCTCGCTTTCTCCCTCTTAAATGTGATAATAGAATTCATCTTCCTTGATTTCTGGCTTGAATCATAACACTCACTACAGCCTAGTTACTCAGAATGTGGTCCATAGACCAGCAGCTGCATCATTGCCTGGGAGCCTATTAGAAATGCAGAATCTCAGGCTCTGTTCCAGACCCACTCAATTAGAATCTGCATTTTTAACAAGATCCCAGGCATTTCATCTGCACATTCATGTCCCAGAAGCACTGACCTAGGACACACCCCTTGGCTCCTCCACTCTGGGCTGTCTGCAGGAACCGCCCTCCTGGGCAGCCCAACCACACTTTGCACAGTAGAGCTGTCGCTACAGCAGTACCCGGTACAGCCACCTGCCATCCTCCTAGCTCTGGTGCTCACCAGTGCATCAAGATTACAGTGACTATTGCTATAGAAACCAGCACTGGAGATGGTCTCCTATCAGTTTTGCTGCTTTTCCTTCACTCCCTGTATCTCTCGAATTATGAGCTTTCTAAACCACAGTAAAACCTCTAAATTCCTCTCGAGCCTAAGAAAGACTCCGCAAATAACAAAGATGAAAAGTCAGGGCCACATGATTTATAAAGTAAAGGCAGAACAACTGCAGAGCCTTGCTTTGATTTGAAAAGAGATGACCGGAGTATCACTCTGTGTAGCAAAGCCCTTCCTCCGCTGGCAGAGACAAGGCTGGTGATGATGATGGTGGTAGCACCTACCGCTCACTGAGCACCTTCTTGGCACCAGGCGCTGGACTGTGTATGTTATCCCATTTGATTCTTGCAATAACTGCCTATATTAGTTTTCTGCAGCTGTGTTTAAAAAAAAATTGCCACAAACACAGAGGCTTAAAAGGACACATTTATTAACCTTACAGTCCTGGGAGTCAGAAGTACAGAGTCAGTCTCACGTTGGGTGTTGGCGGGGCTGGTCCTTCTTGGATGCTCCCGGGAGGATCTGTGTCCTTGCTTCTGGGGGCTGCGTGCCTTCCTTGGCTCATGACCCCTTTCTTGCATTAGTTCGGCCTCTCCTGTCATCACACCTTCTACTCCCTCCTTTGACCTTCTTGCCTCCCTCTGCCAAGGACCCTTGTGATGGCATTTAAGGGTCCACCTGAAAAATTCAAAATAGTCTTTTCTCAAAATCCTTAACTTTATCACACATGTGAACTTCATTTTGCCAGGTGAGGTAACATGCCTAGGTTCTAGGGATTAGGATTTGGGGGCCATCATTCAGCCAACCCCACCCTCCGAAGTAGATACTGTTATTAACCAATTTTACTAATGAGAGAAGTGAGGCATGACAATTGAAATACCTTGTTCAAGGCCACACAGCTAGCAGGTGGGGCCAGAGTCCAAACCTTGTTCAGTCTCTCTAAAGCCAGAGCTTCTAACCCCTGCACTGCACGGCCTCCAGATGGCTTTGAATTCATCCACTGTCGTCACCAGGTTAAAGGAAAGGAACCAAAAACCATCAGCACTCTACAAAGTTTGAGGTTCCAGTTGAAGCTCCTCTACCACAGACTAAAACCTCAAGGGCAAGGCAGGACTTAAATCGTATCACAGGCGTATTAGTCTGCCAGGGCTTCCATAACAAACTAACACAGACTGGGTGTCTTGAGCAGAAGATATTTCTCACAGTGCTGGAGGCTGGAAGTCCAAGTTCAAGGTGTCAGCTGGTTTGGTTTTGTGCTGAGGCCTCTCTCCTTGGCTCACAGATGGCCGCTCCCCTGCAACCGCTTCACATGGGTGCCCTTCTGTGCGCACACACCCCTGCTGTCTCTCTGTGTGTCCGAATCTCCTCTTCTTATAAGGACACCAGTCACTCTGAATTAGGTCCCACCCTAGTGGACTCATTCTAATACAGTCACATTCACTCTGAGGGACTGAGTGTTAGGGCTTCAATATACAAACGCCAGGGGGATACAAATCAGCCCACCTGAACAGGTATTTTCTCAGACCTCAGGAACGAGGCCTGCGATGAGTTCCAGAGCCCTGTGGGTGCCCTCACCCCCAGCTGTCATTCTTGGTCCATGATCTTCACCACGGTGTCTCCAACCTCACCTACAATGACCTTAGCATTCATTCCCCTGGCTTCATGATCCCATTAGTTTCTTGTGGCAGCTGTGACAAATCACCACGAACTTGGTGGGTTATAGCAACACACATTTATTTTCTTACAGTCCTGGGGGTCAGTAGTCCAAAATCAGGCTCGGCGGCCCAAAATCAAGGTGTTGGCAGGGCTATTTCCTTTTGGAGGCTCTGAGAAGAGAATCCGTTGCCTTGCCTTCTCCAGCTTCTAGAGCCGCCTTCCTTGCACTCCTTGGCTTGCAGCCCCTGCCTCCATCCTCAGAGTCAGCAGCAGAGCATCTTGCTTCAAATGTCATCTCTGTCAAGTCACCCTCTGTTTCTCTCTTCTAAGGACTTGTAATAGTATTCAGGCCCCACCGGGATACCCCAGGATAATCTTCCCTTCTCAAGACCCTTAACCGAATCACACCTGCAGAGTGTCTTTTGCCATCAACATCCACAGGTTCTGGAGAACAGGGCCTGATGGCTTTGGGGGCCATGACTCAGCCCACGCACGGTGACCCTTGCTCACACGCATCTTCACCACCCTGTCTGCCCTGCAGGGACAAACAGCATGTGATGCTTGTGAAAGCCTTGATGAGATGCGAAGGACTTTTCTGCCTCAGGGCCTTTGCGCAGTCTGTGACTGTGGCCTGGAACATCTATCCTTCTATACACACATTCACCTATGTCAGATTCCTTCACATCTTTTTCCCACCCCCACCCTGTTTATGGTCTGTCTCAGCACCTCCACACGGATTGCAGTTTGTGATTGCTTTGTTACTTCTTGGTTTGTGTGTTTCTTATCTGTCTCCTTGGAAGACTGCTGACTTTTTGTCCCCATCAGTACCACCTTCATATGCATCTCCCCCTCTTCCCCATTCCACACACTAGACCCTTCCTAAGCCCCCAAGCAGCTCTTTCAATAGAATCAAAGACTTTTGAGGAGGAAGGAACCAAATATACCCAGGGTCCGCCAACTGTGGCCCACTGTCTAATTGTGCGAATGAAGCTTTTCTGGAACACAGCCAAGTTCTTTCATTTATGTATTTTCTGTGGCTGCTTTCTCACTACAATGGCAGAGTTGAGCAGTTGCAGCAGAGACTGTGCGGCCCATAATCCCAACATATTTGCTCTCAGGCCTTTTACAGGGAAGGTTTGCCAACCCCTGAAATAGCCCCTCTGATCCAAATCCACCCACTTCACAGATGGAGACATTGAGAGACAAACATTTACAGACCAGAGCCAGAGTCCTACCATGGATCCTCAGTCAGGACTGGGATTCATTTTGCAGAATCCCAAACCGCGCTTCTCCCACCCACAAAGCACACCACCCTCTTTAGCCCCCAGCCCCTCCCCTACCACAGATGGTCACTGTCAGCACCAGCTCCATCCACATGTTTCAGAAAGGCCCCATGGTGTATGTTTTTGATCTCCCACTTGGATGGGCCCAACAAACTTCCTGAGCTGACTTGTTCCTTGATCCTGTAGGAAGCCATCTGGGCTTTTTCCTCCCTTCTAGAGCCTCTGATGCCACCCCATAGACTCTCTCCTCGAAAGCCACAGAAAAGACTTTAGGGGCCACTGCCCTGTTTGAGTTGATTGTGGCCCCCAACTTGGATCACCCCAGGCTACCTGGTCAGGGGTTATTAAACCTGGCTTGCTCCAGAATCCTCAGAGGAGCTTATATAGAATGCAGATTCCCAGGCCTGGTGAACCAAAACTCTGAGGGTGAAACCAGGGCCTTGGCAGTTTTCACTCACAGCCCTGGTGATTCTGATGTTAAAACAACCTGCAGAACTGCTTCTTTCCGTCATGAGCTCCTCTAGGTCCTACTCACTGCAGACTTCTTCAGACCAAAGTCTGGAGCCCGTGGAACAAGGTTCCCCTGAATAATCTGTAGGGAGAATGCAGTCTTTTTGCCCTCGGCACGCTTTCCCTCCTCCTTAACTCAAGGCCCTAGGATTCTTTCCCATCCCCAACTCCTCCAAAAGAAACATCACATCATACTATTTTCCCCCTCTGAGTAAACAAGATAAGGAGACTTTTAAATGCATTGCTGGCCAAGAATTCAGGAGCTTATAAACTACTGAGGTCAGAGTGACGAAAAGAAGGCAATGTGAAAAGCGAGAATAGGTACATAGAAGATTCCCGAGGAGGCTGGAATCCTAGGGATCAGGGTTTCTTATTCTGATGCTCGCCAGCTGCCTTGGTCAAGGTGCTGTTCTGAAGGCAGCCAAGCCTTGTTCTCCTCTTGGGCATTCATTCATCAGGACTTGGCTGCTTGCCCTAGGCCTGGGCATCTTACAGGAAAGTCAGCAGCCAAAGGCAGGACTGTTGTGGGCTGTGCTTCAGGGGCACCGGGCAAAGAAAAGGCAGGGGAGTAGCAGGGGGCGGGGCGGAGGGACCTCTGCACAACAACCTGGGGGGGGGGGGCGCGGTTCTTTCTTCCTGAGCACCCAGGGCTGGTTTCAGCAGTGATGGCCACATGGTGTCAAAAATAAGTCCTGCTCACCTGAGACAGTAGGATCCAATTCAATTTCAAGTCAGTGAGTGTTTATTGAGTGCCTAATTCAGTTTAGGTGATGGAGAGAAGGAGGGAGTGCGGGTGACAGCCTAAGCAGCAGGCTGATTCTGGGCAGAAATAGTCTAGGTGTCTGCCCCTCAGCTCCCTGGGTCCACAGCTCAATTTTTATCCATTTCACCCAGTAAAAAATTGGTAAATATCAGTCTGGTTCATGATCAAATATTTATTAAGTGCTTACAGCCTGCCGGGCACTATCCTGGGGCTAGGGCTGGGGCTGGGGCCTGGGCTGGATTGATGGGTGAACTAAGTAAGCAGCCCCAGGCCCCTGCTATGCAGTTTCCATTCTAATGGGGCATCTGCAAGGCCATGGGGTCATCCCAGTGCAGTGGGGTCTTCCATGGGAGGGGCCAAGGGCGGTGGAGTTATCAGGAGAGATGTTGAGGGGGAGGTGGCATTTGAAGTGCGGTTTGAAGGTGTAGTGGAGTGTAAGTTTTGAAAGGGCTGGAGGCCATTCAGATGAGGGTCTGAGCTGCATCAGCAGGACGGAACATGGCATGCCATCAAGGGTCCATGGCCAGATCAGCTCCCCTGGGGTAACAGGGGCATGCTGGGTAACAGTGTGTGCTGGGAAAGTGGCCAAAAGAATGTGGGTATCACACGGGGTCATGACACATGGGCTGTGTAGTCAGGCAACTCTGCTCTGAGTAGTCTGCTCCCCGCTCTTTCATACTTGCACACCCTCTGATCCCGGGCGTACTGCTTAACCTCAACAGGCTTCATTCTTCTAATCTAGAAAACAGGTGTAATCATAACCAGCAGTATGTAGGTTGGTTCCAAGCATCTAGATGAGATCATGAATGGGATTAACTGAGATGAAATTTTTTTTTTTAAAGCCTAACGGTTTGATATTATTAACATTGGATGAGTGGCCTGGTCTTTAGGAAAATGGGAAACTGTCACCAAAGTCTTGGTGGGAAGCGTATGACATCTGCACACAGCATGGGTTTGGGGCCTTGTAACCCTATCTGTTTACCGCCCTCTCGCTCCCATGGCAACCATGCTGAACTGAGTGGCAGCAACCGGGCTGGGATGAGGCAAGACAGGCTTTTGCATGACCTGGCTGCCTTAGATTTTGCACCCTCAGTGCCCCACTTGCCTTGCCCTAGTCCGGGCCCTGCTGAGTCGTTAGATACCTTCTTGACCTACAAAGTCTGTTTCTCAAAGTGTGGTCCTTGTTCTGCCTAAATCAGTATCATGGGGGCTGCTTATTAAAACTATATTCCTAACCCTGTGCAATTAACATTTCTGGGGAAAAGGCCAGGAATGTGCATTTTAACATGCACACATGCACGCACGCGCGCACACACACACACACTCAGTCACACACCAGGCTATTCCCAAGCCCTCTATCAATATCTCAGAGCAGAATTCTTTGAGTGTGGCCCCCAACCCAGCAGCATCAGCATCACCAGGGTTAGAAGTGCAAATTTTTGGCCACCTCCCTGATCTACTGAATCCGACACTCCAGGAGTAGGGCCCATCAATCTGCATTTTTAACAAGCCCTCCAGATAATTTGGACGCACCTTCAATTCATATGGGGAAGGTTTTAAAAACTACCAATTAAATCAGAGCCCCTGAGAGGACTCAGGTGTCAGTATTTTTCAAGAGCCCTGGCCCCACCCCCAGCTCTTAATCCTAATGTGAGGACAGAGTTTATAGCAATCAGTGGTAGAAATAGGAAGATGGTACAGATGTCCTACACTTAGAAAGTTATAGTTGAGCCACAGGCCTTGACTCAGTTTGTTCTCGCATGGAGCTGGACACCCTGCTGTGATCCCAGGAGCTGGTGAGGATCCTCAGGCTCTCGGAGCTTCAGGGGTGCGTGCCCCTCCCCCGCCTTGGGCCCTGGCTTCGCTGGCTGTGACTGGCCGCTGCCTGCTGACTTGGCTCTCTTTCCCCCTTCCCTAGGTGCTGAAGCCTGCTGCTTGGACAGAGCTCAGGGCTGGGAGAGCACAGAGGGGTGGCAGGGAGCCAGCTGGGGATGGCAAGGGAGAGCAGGAGGACGCCTTAACACTGGGCCCAGAACAGGGAGCCCCAAGTACCAATAACCCAGGCACTGGGGTGGGGGGGAGGTTTCTACTAAGCACCAGACCCAGTGCTTGGTGCTTTAAGTGAGTCATCTCCTTTATGTTCACATGATTTCTGAGGGAGATAATCCTCAGAAGAGTCCCATCTTAGGCTTTCAAAGTCACTTCGTCCCAGGCTTACAGATGAGGAAACTGAGGCCCAGAAACTCAGGAGAGCCCACCCCGAAGTCCCCAGAGCGGTCGGGATGTCTCCAAAGGCTCTCCCACTACTCCGGATTTCAGAGGCAGGGCCTCAGGGGAAAGCGGGGCGGGGGTAGGGAGGTGGGAGGCCGGGGGTGGGGCTGAGCCGGCAGCCCCCGCGGCCCGAGCCGCCCTAACCTGTCTCCGCGTCCCTCCCCCATGCAGGCCCTTCCTCGTGCTGCCTCCGCTGATGGAGTGGATCCGGGTGGCCGTGGCGCACGCCGGCCACCGCCGCAGCTTCTCCATGGACAGCGACGACGTCCGCCAGGCGGCTCGGCTGCTGTTGCCCGGCGTGGACTGCGAGCCACGCCAGCTCAGGTACGGGAGGCAGGCGGGGCGCAGGGAGGGCCGGGCGCCCTTCCCGGGCGCAGCCAGCCGGCATCCCGCTGCTAGGAGACCGCGGGCAGCCAGTGGGGCTCGGACTCACTGCATCCACCCCTCCAACTCGAGTCCTGCAGAGCGGCTTGCTCAAGCGAGCAGATTGCCTCACTGGGATTGAGGCCCCGCTGGCTTAAATGACAGACTGGGCATTAACAATTAGTGGGTCCCTCGAGTTCCTGGGATGGAGGACAGGAACAAGGCTGTGTGGGAATGCTCCGATTCTTGAATTGCAAGATATTGGGTGCCTTGATTCTGTTCGTACTCTTCCTATTCTTTCTCTGTCTCCCCTCCCCCTCTCCTTCTCCCTTCTCTCCTGCTTCCCTCTCTTTTTGTCTCTCTACAAGTAAATTATGACCTTCCTATAGTTCTCTAACAAAACCTTGCAGAGTAAAATTTCTAGCGGGTCAGAACGCACCTCTGCTTTTTCACGTGCATGGGGATGGAGTGATTCTGTTTCTCAGGCCTGTATCCAGGTCTCCCCTCCATCTGGGCGGGAGTTATATATGGGGCCTCACTTTTGTCTAAAGCAAAAGAAATAAAACAACTCACTCAGCTGAGTCAAAACCCTGCTTCAAATGCAGAAAGCACAGGACGCAGAGTGGGGTATGTGTGCACGTTCCCGAATCCCTGCACTGTTTGCCAGGTGGTCCTCCTCAGCATTTCCAAATCCCCACTGCCCACCTGATGAGAAACCATCCTTCCTCAAACATTCATCGGGCCCAATCGTGTGGGCAGGCTGCAGAGATTTCCACCCTTCCGGGATCTGATATGGAGATGGCGCATTTGCAATGTAACACATATTAGCCCACTGAAGGCCCAAAGGTGCCCTCAGCCCAAGACCATGCAGGGTGCTGATTCAAATTATCGTTGCTCCCATTTATTGAATGCTTACTGTGTGCTGGGCACTGTTCTAATGGCTTTACACAGATTCATTATATCTACTAGTCCCCAAACCCCACCAGGTGCATGCCATTATGCCCACTGTGCAGATAAGGAACCTCGGGCACAGAAGGTTAAATGGCACACCGACGGGCACAGGACTAGTAAGCAGTGGAGCCAGGGTATGAGTTCAGGCAGCCCAGAGCCCCGGCTCATCGTTCTAACCACTGCGCTGTGCTGTCCTCAGCTTTCTGTCTAAGCAGTTCCTCGCTGTGCTGCCATTCCTTACACCTTGTCACCTAGAATAACAGCAGGTCTCTGGAAAGGCTGAGAAGCAGTCATTTATTGAGCACTTACTATGTGCATGTATCTCTTGCAACAAGACATTTGTATTGGTTACTTGTCTCCTTCAATCCCGAAAGCAGCCTCCTAGGGTTAGTGTAATCTTCCCCTTTGACAGATTAGGAAGCTATTGGCAGGACCACTTACAAGTGGAGGCTCCTGGGATGAGCTCCTTGTGGCTCATTATCCAAAGTCCATCCTCTGCCCACCTGACTCTTCTGCATCCTCTTTCCTGGGTATGGCATTTGACCTGCAGGCTCACTTCCCCCACCCTTGCTCATTGACCCAGGTGCCACCTGGGATGACCCTGAGACTCCAGCTGTCCTCCTTGCAACAGGCCTGGGGCTGCTGGGTGGCAAGAAAAGTAAGATGTTTTCTTAGCTCTTGCTGACAAAGTACTCCTTGTTTTTCCTGCTCTCAGGAGATGCCATGTTTTAAAGGTTAGGAGGCTAGGCCCCAGAGTCCCATTACCTGGGTTCAAATCCTACTGCTATGGTTAATTAGCTACACAACCTTGGGCAAGCTAGTTGTCCTCTCTGGACCTGTTTTCCCACCCAATACATGGGCATAGTAATAGCAGCTCCCCTCAGATGGAGTTGGGTGCAAGCAGGAAGTGGGATCCTGAACATGGAGCACCTACACAGACAGTGCCTGGAAGGAGGAAGTGGGGTCGTGACCTGGCCTTCGTAGTTGTCTGGCATTGCCCCAAGTCTATTCCTGGACACAGGAATAGAGGCTCGTACCTAGGTGTTGTTTTATATTCTTAAAGGCCTTTAACCCTTTCTCATGTGAGCCTCCTAAACAAACACCGTTGTTACCCAGGAAAGTAGTGTTGTCCCATTTTACAGAGGAAGAAATCAAGGCCCAGCAAGATTAGGTAACTCTCCCAACATCACACAGATATTGACAGAATTAGGAACCGGTTATCAAACCCAGACATCCAGAGATACAACCAAGTTTTCTGGTCCCCACCCTAGACCCAGACTCAGCCTTCTGGGAAGACACTGATAGCCTTCTTCCAGATGCTTCTAATCCTTATCATAATTCCACAGAGTGCACGTGAGCTTCCACTGTTCATCTCTGCCCATCATCCAACACGGAGCTTCCATTACATGGTCTGGTGACCAAGTGTGTGT
Source organism: Anoura caudifer (assembly GCA_004027475.1). Taxonomy (NCBI): domain Eukaryota; kingdom Metazoa; phylum Chordata; class Mammalia; order Chiroptera; family Phyllostomidae; genus Anoura; species Anoura caudifer. The sequence continues at coordinate 9,441 of PVKU01015202.1, read as the reverse complement.
CCTTCTGACAGTCACACCAAGGAGTTCAATTTCAGCCCTGTCCAGTTCGAGGCCCCGGCGCTGGTGTTCGGGTGTGAGTGTGACCCCCATGCAGGCCAGAGCGCACGCATGCAGAGCCGGGAAACGACGGAAGTCAGTTCCGTGTCAGTCTCGAGGCTGTTTCTGCTCATTTGTGTCTCAATTCATGACTCATTTGTCTCCGGAAGGGTGATTTGTGTGTAGAAAATATACTAATTGATTGTTCCAGCTCAGTTTTCAAGTTCAGGAATCATTTTTAAAGAGAAAATTAAAATACGGTATTTCATTAGCTTTCCTAACAAGTATAAACTTACAAGTTGCATTAACTAGCCTGGATTCAGCACATGAAAGGATGAACGAGGGGTTTTTTAGACACCTGTTTTTTCAGTGGAGGCAACACAAAGATACATCTGTACATATATTTTCCAGTCTCATTTAATGTGACATGAAGTTGGAATTGCTGTCTCCAATCTGCAGGTAGCAGGATCAAAGTAGTTTTGTGCATGCAGATATTCCTCCTACTCTGCACCTTGCACTAACTGCCTCCATGGCATTATCCCATTTTACAGAGAGGAAAGCTGAGGCTAACTGAGGTTATGGAACTTGTCCAGGGTCACACAGCTGCTGTGAGGCAGATGAGGCCTAGAGTGGAGGTCTTGGCCTGGGGAGGTAAAAAATACAGTCTCTTTGTCTCTTTATTCTCCCAGACATTCAGCTTCTTTGAAGTTGCCAGACTGGCTCCTAGTGCTGAGTCAGTCAGAGCTGAGCTCCTCTTTCTACATAAACAGCCCTAGAAAAGTAGGGGTGGCTTGGCAGTCCAACAAACGCAGGAACTTGGAACTTGGACCTTGGTGTTGGCGGCTAGAGTCCATGACTGTTAGCGCTTATAATCACCTACCAGCTGGCCGAGGTTTCCTGGTGGGAAGCGGCCGGACAGAGCGACTGGAGTCGGGGAGTCCCAGGTCTGATGCTAGTGCTGCCACTGATTTTCAGAGTGACCTTGGTCAAATGCTGTGTGATTCCTGCTTTGCTCTTTTCTCAGCTACAGTAAAGCCTCACCATGGTGATCGGGTTTATTCAAAAGGAATATCATTTGATGTGGCTGCCGTTTGTAAGGGGTGACCCATTCGTTCTTCCTTAATTAAGGCATCATATCATCTAAACCAGGGAAATTTGGCCTTTTTTTTTTTCCCTTCCTGCCCTTTCGGAGGTGGGAAAGGGGCAGTAGAATAAGGGAAAAAACAAATAATACCCTCTTGGAAGGGTTTGTACTTTTTAAAAATTCATTGTCTTTGAAACATTTTGAAAATACAAAGTTGTTATTCCCGTATTTGTAAGAGGCAGTTTTTCTGCTCCAAAGTGAGGCTGTGTTAAAATAATAGTCGTAAGGGCTCTTCCCAGATCTCATCTTAGCAGGTAAATGGCACCGACCCACAGGATTCAGGGGTTGTTAGAACCGTGAGCTCCCTCCAAGAAATGGTTAGTGTTTCTGCAGGTGTTTCTTAAATCACACCAACTTTGGAGCTGTCCCCATGGGGATAAGATTGGGGGCAGTAAGGTGCAGTAAGTAATGGGATGGGACTCAGGAGACCTGGGTCATCACGCCCTTTCCTTCACTCTGTCGTTACATTTATTGAGCGATGACTAAGGGCCAGGCCCCACACTGGATGCTGTCACCTGGGTCTGCTGCTCTCTAGGAGACCTTGGGCAAGTCACTCCACCCCTCTCACAGGGCTAGGCTCATTCCCTGTAAAGATGGGGTGACAGCTGCTCTATGGGAGGAGGAACCTCGGTGTAGCAGGGGGTCCAACCCACAGCCTACCGTCCTCATGTGGTCCAGGATGGCCATGAATGTGGCCCGACACAAAATCGTAAATTTACTTAAAACACTGTGAGATTTCTTTTGTGATTACCTGTCACCATGTGTTTCATGTGTGGCCCAAGACAACTCTTCTTCTTCCAGTATGGCCCAGAGACACCAAAAGGTTGGACATCCCTGGACTATACAAGGTCATATGTGAATTGAACGAACTGCATCACTGTTTGATCTCCTGCTTTTCACCCTTCCTGGGTCTCCTGGGCACCTTTTGAGGTTTCGCTGTTTGTCCAGTGAGGGGTCAGACTGGGTTCTAAGGTAAAGGTTGTGCTACATTTGTACCTGTCCTAAAATTCTGGTTCCTCTTACATTGCCCTATAATGACAGCTGACAGTTTGGGCTCATTCACTAAGCATGCACGGGGCATAATGAACGGCCTACCAGGCCCTGTGCGGGCTGCAGGGGTACTGAGTCAGGAAAGCCCTGGCTGCTGCCCGGAAAGGTCATGTAGGAGACAGCCTTGTGCTGTTGGGGCTGCTGGCCCTTGTTCCTATAAACCAGCAATTTCAACTGGGGTGCTACAAGAATTTCTAAAGCATGTAATACCTGGCCATTTAATCAGGGGCACTGACCTCTTCTCCCTTAGATTATCCCAAAACATGACAATAGCCCCAACAATAGCCATTCAGTGTGAATGAATCAAAATTATACCTGGGTTTTTTGTTTGTTTGTTTTTTGTCAGATTGGCAAAAAATATATTTTTGGGGTGTGCTGCAGAATTTTAGTAATTAGTTTATGTGTGCCATGACATGAAAAGGGTTAAAAATCACTGCTTTGAACATCTGTGGCACTTGAAAAAGAGGATCACCTGAATGAAGGGAATTCCAGCCCTTGACGTCAGAAGGCAAGATGCTCCCCCTGGCTGGGTGGCTCAGTTGGTTGGAGCATTGTCTTGTACACCAAAAGGTTTTGGCTTGATTCCCAATCAGGGCACGTACATGGGTTGCAGGTTCAGTCCCTGGTCAGGACGCATATGGGAGGCAACCAATCAATGTTCCTCTCTCTCTGTCTCTCTCTCAATCAATAAACATATCCTCAGGTGAGGATTAAAAAAAAAAAGCAAGATGCTCCACATCCAATCTTTGCCTCATCTCGATGGAGCCAGGTCTCGTTCTGGGCTCAGACGAGAAGTCCCTGCTTAGTGTCTGAGCAGCCGCAGACAACAAGCAATAGTGAACAAATAAATGAGCAAGATGATTTTGCAGAGTATGAGCTCTGCAAAGAAAGTCAACACAGGGTATGGGGAGGGAGGGAGGGAGAAGTCGATGGGATGTTCAGGGAGCACCTGGGGACCGGGGAGGGGAAGGGACAGTGTCACACTCCTGCAATGGAGGCATATGTGGTGTTCTGGCCAGGGGCTCATGGAAGAGACTGGGGGTGGGCCATCTTGAACTACATCTCTGCCAGCAGTTTCCCTCGGTCACATCCACCTCAATCCCCGAACTCAGACCTGGGGCCTCCCCACGCTCTTCTGCAGGAGGTCACCTGCTGAGGCAGAGCACCTGGGCCTGGCAGGGCTCTGTGGGGCCCTGAAAGGCTCCCAGCCTTGCAGAGTCGGAACCACTCTGTCCTCTCCCCGTGAGTGCCCTTGTCTGTGGCTGGCTCCAGACAAGTCCCACAGCTCCTCACGGCCTCTCCAGCAGCTGACGGCCACAAAAGTGCCGCCATGGATGCCAGCCCCTTCTCCACCTCCAGAGTGGACATACAGTCCATGCTGCAGGCCCCACGGTGACCCCACAGGGGCTGCTGCCTGCTGCCCCTACACTGATGTCAGTGCATTAGCGCCTCCTGGAAGACAGGAAAATTTCCTATCCCCAATGCCGGGAGAGTCACTCTGGGGCTTAGCTGTCCTCCCCTGACCATGTCAGGGACAGGCCATGGAGCCTGCTCTAGGAGCCAAGCTGGGGAGGTGGCCCTGCGCTCCTCAGGCTCGCACCCAGCACCTACTGTGTGGAGGGCAGGCAGAGGGGTTGAAATAATTACTGAAAAAAATCTGGTAGATGTCCTAATATAAGGCAACAATGATCTGGGTCTGGGAGAGCCAGAAATGCAAGAGGCACTGTGTGATCTGAGTTCTAGAGAGTAAACAGATTTATCTGGTAGAAAAGGTGAACAGAGGGGAGGAAGGGGGGAGGCATTAGAAAAATAAGTCCTCACAGAAGGAGCCACCTATTCAAAGGCCTCAAGGTGGGAGCATGTGTTGGAGGGAACATGAGGACTTCAAACCCAGAGCTTGGAGTTCAACCAACTCAGCTCTGAGCATGTGGGCCGGGCCCTGGGTTGGAAGTTTGGCTGAATTCAGCCCGGGAGAGTCTTTCATGCTGTCCCAAAGAATCTTGGCTACATCCTGCAGGAGGTGGGAGTCATCACAGATTATTAGGCAGGGAATTGACATCAGATTTGTACTTTAGAAAGAGGGGCTGGTGGCAGCATGGAAAATGGGCAGGGATGGGGCCTGGAGTAAAGAAGCCGTTGCAGGAATCCGGGTGAGAGACGAGGACAGCTGGACGAAGGCAGAAGTCTTGGGGATGGAGCGATGGGGAGGATGCTAGAGAAAGAAGGTTGGAGCAGCAGGACTTGGTGACCAATGTGGAGGGCGAGGGAGGGCAGGGGGGAGAGGACATAGGGAGTTCGTGTTTTGTGGGTACTTGCAATTATGTTTTATATATGTATATGTATGTATGTTAGATGAGGGAGCACTGAATATGTGTAACCACAATTTTTAAAAACATCCCCAGCATGTCATCAACTAAAAAGATCACACAGAATAGTGTGTAAAGTGTCGCCCTGGGTGAAATGTACAGACGTGTACTTGCTGTCCCTACCTAGACTGTCACCGGGAGGGTGGAAGCGGCACTGGTAACCAGGGCTGACTCTGAGAAGGGGAATGGGAAGACGGGGCGTATCGGCTCCCCAGGCTGCTCCGACAAAGCACTGCAGACTGGATGGCTGTGAACAGCGGGCCTTTGTAGTCTTACAGTTCTGGGGGCTAGAAGTTCAAAACCAGCAGGCCTCTAGGGGAGGATCCTGCCTTGGCTCTTCCCGCTTCCGGTAGCCCCAGACATTCCTTAGCCTGTGCTTGGGTCACTCTGATCTCTGCCTCCCTCCACACATGCCCTTCTTCTCCCTGTGTCTCAGTGCAAATTTCCCTCTTCTTAGGAGACACCAGCCATATTGGATTAGCACCCACCCTAATGACCTCATCTTAATTTGGTCACATCTACAAGGACTCCATTTCCAAGTAAAGTTGCATTCACTGGTATGGGGGGAGACGATTAGGGTTAGGGTTTCAACATCTTTTTAGGGGACATAATTTAACCCATCACACTGGGGGGCAGAGGTGGGAGGGGACCTTACTTGAAGGTTAGATTTTGTAGCATGCCCATGTTATACCTAGTCCCCTTACCAAATTTTTATGTTGAAAAGTGACTCTTGAGGTTTCTGCTTTGGGAGAATGTGTAGTGAGGGATGCTTTTAACAAGGATAGGACAAGGACAGTGCGGGAGCAGTCATCATGGGCTCAGCTCTGTCCAGTGCAACGTGCTGTCCCACTCGGTCGTGAACGGAAATGAGAGGGTCTGTGTCAGCCTTCTCCATGGGAGCAGAGCTGCCGGGGAATTCAGTGCTCACCCTCTCATCTGGTGCAGAGGAAGCAGAGCACAGCAGTGAGGAGCGCAGGCCTTACAGCCCAGCTGCCTGGCTTCAAATCCTGGTGTGACCGCTCCTTCCCTGTGTGACCTTAGGCAAGTCAGTCACCTCTCTGGGCCTGTTTCCATATCTGTAAAATGGGGGGCAACCGTACGCCCATCTCCTAAGGTGGTGGGAAGGATTAAGTCCAGTAGCGTAGGTCAGTCCAGTACCATTTAGCATCAGGTAGCTTGTAAACCAGGCAGCACACTTGCCTTTGCTGCTGTGACACACTGTTGTCCCGTAGTAAGTGCACATTATATATTAGTGATTATTCTTATTCCCTGCCTTCCCTGAACCCCTACCCACAACCAAAAAAGCTTGCCTCCTTCTAGTTGCCGAAAACAATCAGCTCAACTTCCTGCGAGGGAGGGGAAAACTCTCTTGAAGAGATGAGGTGAAGCACCATCGGGATATACCTCTGTAGCCCAGGCTGAGGGCAGGCTTGTCTTGGCTCCTGTCCACTGCTGGTGAGTCAGCCCCCTCCCCCACCTGATGCAGGAAGAGAATCCCCTGGGGCTGACTGGCTTGGGGACCAGTGACCTCATCTCGGTGGCTCTAGAATTCCCCTGGATGACTCAGGTTTGATATTTTCTCTGAAGTGTTAGATTTTCAAAACCATCATTGGCAAGAGTCCTGAACCATGTCCGAAGCAGTTGAGTGTCCATCAGCAGCTGCATTTAACTACATCTTAAGTGGCACTTGGGGCTCCCTTCCAAATTAGGGCTTCTGATTCAGGCTGGCAGGTTGAAGGCATGTCATGTGTCATATGGGATTTGGCTTTCAGAGGAGTGGGTTTTTTTTTTTTTTTGGCCCACTCTTGAGTCTTAAATTCCTGCCCAAGATGTTTATTTATTCATCTGCAACTTAGATGGGGTCCTTCACAGAAAGGAAGGAATACGTGTAGATGCAAATATGGCCCCTGGTTGGTGGAATCTTGTCTCAAGTAAGCAGAGGTTAGGGGGCATGGAATGTTCCAGAAGAAAGAACCACAGTCTGGACTTTATCTCAGTAGCTGGCTTCCTTCTCTTTTTAGGGCTGGGGCAGAAATGAGTTTCCTTGATCACAGGGCCTACTACAGAACTTGGCACATAGTTGGGGCCTAATAAATATTTGAATGAATGAATGATGCAAAAGGCTATTACTAAGTGTCTGGTGATACTGTAAGTAAACAGACTAAGACTTTTCCTGGACTAATTCAGATGCAACAAGGCTTCAACATGGAGACATAAGCAGGTGAGATTCCAGCATGGGACTTAGAAGAAGGGCCTTCACTAAACAGGCCTTTAGGGGAAATGCTGGCAAACAGGTAGCTTTTGAAGTCAGGCATGTGAATGACATTGCCCAGGGGAGGGACTGATGAAGAGGCCTCCTCCTGAGCTGAAGGAGGAGGGGGCCCAAGGCAAAGAAAAGCCCGAGGAAAGGGAGGTAGCAGAAACCAAGGGAACTAGGATGGAGAGGGGCCACCAGAATCCAAGGCTGCTGCACCAGCGGGAAAGATGAGGACAGAAAGGAGGCCACCGGGCTTGGGAGAGCCATCAGCGCCCTTTACAGCAGCAGTTCCAGCAGCCTGACGTGGGTGGGAACCAGATTGCAGGCGACAGACAGTTTGCCAACACTTGGAATTAGTTCTGTGCTTCCAAAGTGTTAAAAGCAGAGCAGAAACACTGGGTGCCTACAGCAACACAGAGACCTGCATCCTAAATGGCATTTGGGGCTCTTCCAAATGAGGGCTCCCAATTCAAGCTGGCAGGTTGAGGGGATGCCATTTGCCATATGGGATTGGTGGCTCCCAGGGGAATAAGCTTTTTTTTTTTTTTTTTTTTTTGGCACACTCTTAGTCTGTTAAATTTCTGCCCAAAGTGTTTATTTACTCATCTGCCAGCAAACCTCCGAAACTCCAGTTTAAAATATTATTTACACAGGAACATTACCTTCCCTTAGCAATTAGTCAGGCAGCCAGTACTTATTTCAAAGCCATGTGCTCAATACAAAGCACTTCGTTCACAGCTGTGACAAGGCACTTTGGGTCACAATGAAGGAGTGGGTTGCATCCTTCAAAAAGTCTGTGATCATCACAGGTGAACTCACCTCCCAGCAGGTCATCAGACTCCATGATCTGCAAAGTCCCTTCTAGCTCTGAAGAGTATTTGATTTTGTGGTTTGATGTTAGCTATGCAAATGGTAAAACCACATTTACCCGTGAGGGAAACTGAGGCATGTAAAAGGTAACGGAAATAAGTGGAGTTTCAGTTCATGCCCTCTCCTGTACCTTACAAGATGATGCTGGGAACTAACAGCCGGAAACCTTCGAGGGGCAGAGCTGTCCTGGTTGCTTCTCTGCTCCATTCAGTTATCCTCCAACCGTGCGAGGGACTTGACTTTCTTTTCACACCTGAGGATACTAGGGGCTCCAGGAGGTCAGGAGACCTGCATATGGCCACATGGAGAATGTGCCCCATCTTTGATTTGAACCCAGTCTGTCTGATTCCAAAGCCCAAGTTCTAAGTTCTCTCTATGAAAAAAAGTAGCTCCAATCAAAGAATCAACAATGGAAAATGTGAAAGCATCTTCCGAACAAGGCCCACAGGTTCATCTCAACAGCTCAGCCCACAGCCCAAGCTCGTCTGAGGACTCCGGATGCACGTCAGCCCCCGCGTCAACCTAGCATCATCACCGTTGTCCAGTGCCAGAGGTCCCTGTGAGGACAACGGAGAAATATTCTGAGAAATATATGAAATGGGCTCAACCTCACTTGTAATCCTGGAAATGTAGTCAGAACCACACCTAGAACATATTTCATACCCATTACATTGGCAAAAACTGTAAAGTCTGAGGGTAGCAGATTTGAGCAAAGATGTAGAATAGTGAGAACTCCTAAACACCACTGAAGGGGATTCGGGATCTTCCTCCAAGGAAACTCAAAAACACCTAATTGTATTCACAGGCCTATACCCTAGAGAAACTCCTCCATATGGAAATGAGGAGACATGTACAAAGGGGTCCATAGATGCAGTGTTTGTAATAGCAAAAGAAAAAGGAAAGGAAGAGAAATAAGCTGTCTGTCTACAGGAGAGTAGATAAATAAATTATGGTATGCTCATACTTGGAATACCAAGTAACAATGAAAATAAATGAACTAGATCCGCATGCTATTACACAGCTAAATCCCAGAAATGTCATATTGTGCAGGGGGAAAAAAAGCAAGCTGAGGCAGGATTTGTGTAGTATGCTAACATTTACATAAAGTGTGCCAACATGTAGGACAGTCCATATATTATTAGGAATTTATAAAAGTAGTAAAAAGTATAAAGCATGCCAGGGATGGTGAATGTTGAGTTCAGGGAGATGATAATCTCGAGAAGGTGGAAGGGCTCATGGAGTCAGGACCGGTGCCCAGAGCCTTTGTATTGTAACGCTTTATGTTTTCAGCTGGCTTGAGTGCTGAGCATGGAGGTGGTCACTGCTTTACTCTATACTTTCTGTGTGCCTCACGTAACTCATTAACAAGTTATTTAGCTGGCTTTGGCAACAGCACATTCAGAAGGCCAGCTCTGAGATATTAATAAGCATTACTTAAATAAGTGTTAAGTGGTTCAGTAAATTTGGAAACACTGGCTTAGATAAAATTAAATAGGCTTTTTTAAAAATCAGTGCTTTTCAATTCTAAAGATCAATGAATCCAGGAGCTGGTTTTTTGAAAAGATAAACAAAATTGACAAGCCTTTAAGCAGGCTCATCAAGAAAAAAAGAGAGAGGACCCAAATAAACACAATCAGAAATGAAAGAGGAGAGATTACAACTGACACCACAGAAATACAAAGGATTGTAAGAAATTACTATGAAGAATTGTATGCTAA
>PVKU01015201.1:0-19298 GCA_004027475.1 Anoura caudifer | reverse complement strand
ACTTTTTGAACTCACTTCAAAGCATGTCTTTGAAATGTCTCCAAGGACAGAGGGCTATGGGCTCAGTGGTAGGATGGACAGAGCTCTCGCAGCTGACATAGTAATTACAGTGAGGGGCGAGGCTTCAGGGCAAGCTCTCTCAACCATACAACGGGGCCTGGTAAGGTCAAGGCCTCAGCAACTTCCTGTGACCTCAGTGAGGGGCTGTCCTGACACAGAGACTGTGAATAGCCAATAGACATGAGTCTTGGGTGCTGACAGGAGGGAAGGAGCCCTGTGGGGCTGCAACAGGGGTGGGGGGTCTTAGATGGTAGTAGAAGTGTTCCCTGAAGAAGAGCCAACAAAGGAAGGCTTGCTCTCCTTGGCCAGGAATTCCTTGCTGACCAGGCCATGGGTGGCCATGATCCTGAGGAGTCCATGGCGAAACTTCTGGCCAATGAAGGCATAGATGAGGGGATTGAGACAGCTGTGGAAGAAGCCCAGGATCTCGGTGGCATCCAGGGCTCGGCCAATGTCATTTCGGCGTTGACAGGTCTCCTCGATGACCCGGAGCCTCATGAGGGTGTCTGCCACCAGGACCAGATTGTAGGGCAGCCAGCAGAACAGGAAGACGAGCACGACAGCAAAGATGACCCGCATGGCCCGGTGCTTCTGCCCCATGTGGGCCTGAAACAGCGTGCTCAGGGTGAACCCGTAGCAGAACAGCATGACCAGCAGGGGCAAGAGGAAGCCAAAGGTCTGGGGCAGGATCCGCATCACCATGCGCCATTTTGTTGTGTTGGCACCCAAATCCTCATAGCAGACGGGGCCTGAATCAGGTGGGTAGATGGTCCTACGAAAGACAAAGATGGGCAGGGACAGGATCAGAGATAGTGTCCAGATGCCTAAGCATATGAATTTGACCCAGTGCCGCTTCTGAGTCAGCGTGCGTGTGGCATGCACAATGGCCAGGTAGCGGTCCACACTGATACAGGCCAGCAGTAGAATACCACTGTAGAAGTTGACTTCCTTCAGGAGTGAGACCACCTTGCACATGACTGTGCCAAAGATCCAGCCCATTGTCTTGGAGGCAGCCCAGATAGGCAAGGTCAGGGCGAAGAGCAGGTCAGCCAGGGCCAGGTTCAGCAGGTAGATGTCAGTGACAGAGCGGCTGACCCGGCTGTGTAAGACAACGAGCATCACCAGGGAGTTTCCCAGCAGGCTCAGCAGGAAGACCAGGGCATAGATGACAATCACAGCATACTTGTTGATATCCAGAGATTCTGGTCGGCACGGTGCAGCATCAGGAAAGGGGAACTCCTCAGTGTAGTTATAAATGTAGGGCTCATCCCAGGTGAAATTGTCCCAGAAAAAGTTTTCTGTATTTGCGTCATCCATTTTGTGGTCTAGAGAAGAGAGATGAGTGTTACTGCACCATAAAGTCTCCCCAGATCCCAGCCTTTCTGCCTTGGATAGAATTTTTTGCATCAGCTTGTATGTTACATGGAAGTAACTTTCCCTTCAGGGACTACTAGGGGCTCTAAGTCTAATGTTATGAGGCACATTTAGTGATAAATTGTATATTTCATGACAAGAGTATAGTTCCACCCAAAGTCAGAGAGACGCTCTTAGCACTTTCCATGGCATTACCATCACTCAAATCACTGTGGAAACTTCCCTTTGGATGATCTCTACTGAACCTGTTGTCTCAGATACCTCAGTGGTGAGCATCCCTGACTGTTGAGGCTGAGTTTAATGTCAGAAACATGAGGTGTTGTTCAGTTCTCAACATGGGGGATTAAGCAGGCAATCCAGTCAAGTTGGACCCTCTAAAAAGATCAAGGCTTAATACTAAAGCTGAGAGATTAATCCCTCTGTCCAGCTTTCTGTAAGTTACTGAAAAAAAGAAGTGTTCTTGAAAAACTGAACAATAGTGTAGAGTTTCAGGATGCTCAAACTAGAAGAAAGTTTACCCAGCATTGTTCTTTTGGGAGGCAGAATGACTTCTCTGGGAGTATTTGTGTGGTTTGAAAAACTGTATTAAAAGTCAGAAGCAGGTGGCTGACTGATTCTTCAACTGGGTGAGCAGGAATGTAACAGATTACCTGGGGAGCTCTGGGCAGTCATATTCTGCCATGAGGGAGCCAAAGAAAGCCAAGATGGTCCTAGATAAGGAGAAGGGGCAGCAGGAGGCAGAGAAGGCAGGTGGAGACATAGTCTCCTTGTTTTGGTGGCTTCCCAGTCCTGGTGGGAACTCCTCTGGTACTGCCAGCGCATGCTTTCATCCATTCCTGTCTCCGCAGCACACCCAGGCAAACTCATCTCTGTTGATGCTGCCCTTGTTACAGGATTAGTGAGCAGCTTGCTTCTGGGGGAAGTTGCAGCCACTGAACTACTACTCCAATTTTCAAAGAGTAAGTAGACTAAAGTAAACTAGCTGCAGAATTAGCTTCCTTTGGAACCACAAAATAAATCGCCATTGTGCCATTTCTTTATCACAAGGTGTGAGCATCCTGTGACCATATGCAAGTTTGTAACCCACCCTCAAATGGAACCCAGTGTTAAAGAGAAAAAATATAAAATAAAAGTCTCAGGAATTACTTGACACTCATTGGGATGCTCATAATAAAAAAATGATGGACAATAACAATGTTGAGGAGGAACAAATGACCTAGGAGAAGACCCACCTTTGAGAGAGAATGCCGATCATTGATGGGTACAGAGAGCTTGTGCCTGCAGAGAGGAGAACCCCACATTTATGAGCATCAGCTATGAGAAGGTAGGGCTGGGGAAGTTGGAGAAACTTCCCTATGGGAAGAGGCATCAGCAGGCAATCATGCTTTACAGATAAGCTCTCATTCTGATCAGTCCGGGGCTCATCTGTGCTGGGGTCAGATGGCAGGTATATGGGTAAGCCCCATTCCCCTACAAGTCAGGACAGAAGCTGAGAACTCAGAAAAGGGAACCAGGCCTCCAGGCCAGGGCTATGACCTCCAGCCACTGGCTGGGGTGCGGGTGTAGTGGGAGTAGTAGGGTGAATGTTGTGTTGTTTGTTTTTTAACCAGTCTCCAGAGGTGATGATCCGGCAGTTAAAGGGCAAAACTAAGGAAAAGAAGATAGGAAGATGACACTCTGAGATCTACTTTGTGACTCACAGGTACATGGTCTCCCTTGATCATTACAAATAGATATGATTGAGCTCCAGTGTACCGTGAGAAGACAGACACAGCGAGGCTCAGAAACCAGTCTGCGCTCACAGAGCCTAGAAATGCTGCAGCCAAAATTCCAAATAGTGTGAATGGATCCAGAGGCTGTTTTCAGTCTGCAAACCTGCTCCTTAAAAAAAATCACACCTCTGAGCTTTAGGCTCGGAGGAGGCCAAATGCAACTGTCTTTATTCATCCAAATCCAGGTTTATCCGATACCAGCCCTCTCCACCATGCCCCCTAAGTTCTACCTCAATGAGATCGAAGTTGTATACTGGAGGCTGACTGGTGAGAAAGTCAATGCCACGTCTGCCTTCCACCCCAAGATCAGCCCCCAGGGTCTGTCTCCAAAGAAGGTTGGTTTTGACATTGTCAAGGAAAAAGGTGATTAGAAGGGTCTGAGGATAACAGTGAAATTAACCATTCAGAACACACAGGCCCAGTTTAAGGTGGTATCTCTGCCTCTGCCCTTACCATTAAAATCCTCTAGAAATCACCAAGAGACAGAAGGAAACAGGAAAATGTTAAGCACTGTGGAAATATCACTTCTGATGAGATTGTCAGTATTGCCTGACAGATATGGAACCAATCTTTAGATACAGAATTTTCTGGAACCATTAAAGAGATCCTGGAGACTGCTCAGTCTGTGACCTGGCATGTTGATGGCTGTGACCCTTATACATGATAAATGACACCAACAGTGGTGGAATGCCCAGCTAGTTAAGAACTACAACCCCCCCCAAACCCACCCCCTCAAAACAACTCACATATTAAATATATTGGTAAGGTAAATTCTTGAGTTACCATGAAGTCATCCTGTGTAGTTCACTCCCATCGTTTGATGTGTTATGCATTGCTTTCTTGGCTGTTCCCTGAGCCCAGAATGAAAGAAACAGCCCTTTCAGGAATGACAAACCAAACTCCCTTGGACTGGCTGGCCCCTACTGACCACCCAGGCATGTTTTCAGTGACCCAGCAGGAGGTTCTCTCATCCAGTAAGATTGCCAGCCCCTTAATGACTCAGGGTAGCTCGGAAAAAACAGGAATGGGATGATTCTAGTTTACTTCATGAAAATGCTATAAGATTCCAAACACTGAAGGCAATCTTTTTCACAATAACAACAACAAAACCCAGTCATTTTAATACAGTTCCAGTATTTTTTCTCTCTATGAATATCATTCACACATACTTGCATTTAAAGTGTGGGAGGAGGCACTCCACAGTGTCTGGTGCTTTCTCACACCTAACTTTGGCCAAAGCATGGAGAGCTGGCTGAGTTGGGAATGGAAGAGGGTGGGCATTGAGTTGCCCTGAGTGGTTTTTGGAGACAGGTGCAGGGGATAAGGGCAGAAGTTCTCCTTTTGAAGATAGGAAGGTGTAAAGAGAAAGAATGAAGAGAGCTAGGGGTGTGTGTGAGGCCCACCAGGGGTAGGGAAAGATGCCTGAAATTAAATGGAGGCTGGTGTCAAGGAGGACAGAGAACAGGGATGGTCTGAGTGGCGAGAGGGGTGAGAGTTTCAAGACTTACCAGGACTCTGGGCTTTTCACCTGTAGGGCACCTCCAGGAGAGCAGATATGCCTGACTGGGAGGGCGGAGGTGCTGAGAACAGAGTGGAGGAAGTAAGTGGTGGATTAGATTGCTCAATTTGGGGTGGAGTCACTGCGGGTGCAGGATGCTCTTGATAACTTGAATAATTAATTTCCAGGTCAGCTCTTCGATCACCTGATATTTTATGGATTGGTAGGGCTCATACTAGGAAAGGACCTGTGGCATTTTCTAGCTAATCTTTGCGTTTCACAGATAAGGACACTGAGGCTCATACAAAGGAAGTGATTTGCACAGGGCCGCTGAGATTTCTCTCTTCTTTGTCCTGGTTTCAGCAGCCTCTGTCCTGTCTGACTCTCTCCACACTCTAGATGCTTCAGGCTTCCCAGGGCTTACTATCTCTCTTGAACATCTTTCATACCCGAAAGGGGAACCACTCATTAAGATAATGGAGATGGAACTTAAGCTTCTGGACAGCCTGGTAGCTTTCTTTCTTGAACCTACTGCTTCTGGTCTCCACTCCATCCATCCCAGGAATCCTTAAAGCCTCACAGATTCCTTTTCTATGCTGCCCTCCCATTCCATCTCTTCTTGTCTTTCACCTCACTCCCCAAACATCTGCTTTGACCATGAGGGCCTCTTAGGGCATTGCTCTTTTTTCTTGGCTTGTGCCCTTGGGATTGGGTCTGCCGTAGTTAGCACCTTTGGAGCCAAGACCATCTAATTTGGAAAGAAAGCTTTCAGATACAACTTAAAACCTACCCAAGTCCAAACACATTTTTGTAAACAGTGTTGACTGACACTAAGAATGTAGTTTGTCATGTTTGCTATTGATTGCAATTGAAAGGATAAACACAGGTAGAGCAACGAACACAAATTCACCTCTCCCTCCTAAGCCCCTACCTACCAACTCAATCCCTCCACCACTCTGTGCTCTACCCTCTCGCCCAGTGAGTGCTCAGAGCCTGTGCCAGCTCACCTAAGCTGCCTACCCTGAGGAAAGAACCTCTGAGTCCAACTGTTCAGCAAACATTCCTTGTCACCTCTCTCTTTCCAATGTTTAAGAAGAATGCAATGACTCCTGGCCAGGCGATGCTAACACCAGAGGCTCTTACACACAGAGAGAGGCAGGTGGGAGTGGCAGTTAAGAACCCTGCCAGCTGAGCAACTCTAGGCAGGTGACTTTTCCTTTCTGAGTCTCAGTTTACTCATCCATAAAATGAAGCTGACAATAAAACGAGATTACCCAAAATGTAGTTAAAACACAAAGAAAGCATGGTGTTTCCTTTGATTGTTGTGATCATTATTACTGAAATAGTTTGTCAACTAATAGCATGCTGTCCCTCCCGATGTCCCCAAGCAAGAGAAAGCAGTGGGTCTGCTGTCCAGACTGACTCGATGGACATTCTAACTCGCTCTGACCTAGATAACAGTAGTCGCACCAGCTGTGCTGTTCAGTGCCTACGAGGGTCTAGCTTCCAGAAAAAGTGCTGTTCAGAATCTGTATCATTTACTCCTTGCAAAAAATGCACTTACTCCTCACAACGAAATGCACTTTCTGAATGAGGAAACTAAGATTCTAGGAGTTAAGCAACTTACCTAGAATGACGCAGATAAACTGGGTGTTAAGCAGTTTTACAACTTTTTTTTTTACCTCACCTCAAATCTTGTATTTTGTCCACTGTAACAAGGGGCTGGATTCCAGCCTGAGTTTCCTGAACTTTGTTAGGTATTACTCTTTCCCAGACAACTGAACATGGAAGGTGTAGAACAGAGAGCCCAGATTTGACATTTCTCAACTCACTCACTTCTTGATTTTTGTTAGGTTGATTTCATTTCCACTGACCTCACCACATGCATGTGGACTGATGGTGAAGTGGATAAAGAACCAGCTCCCAATCCTGGTTCTGCTGTTAATGATTAGTGTGAGCTTGGACAAGGCTCTTGTCTCTGAGCCTTGATGTTGTGCATTGGAAAAATAAGGAGATTGTGATGGGGGAACTCAGGAGTTGAAAATGTTTTAGCTTCTAGTTGTAGTTGATAGGCTTGGTAATTAATGCGTGTAGAAAGCTATTGTTCCAGGAACTGAAACTTATGACCAGACCTACCCTGACTCCAGGAGACCCACAGCAATTCAACCTTTGTGCCCCAGCAGGACTGCAAGCGATCAAGATGGTATCTGAGCCATTGTGCTCCAGGGAGAGAACATCCACCACCCAGGACACAGGTAAAGAATCAGCGGTCAGCAGATGAAAGGGTGCTAGGAAAATCGCCAGACTGCAACTTTTATCTGATTAACCTTTTTCTCTGAATTCCAAACCCCTTACCTACTTTTTCTCTGAACTCCAAACCTCTTACCTACACTCTCCTAAGGTTGGCTTGAGATGAGACATAAGACGGTTTTTAGGGTACATAATGTGCCATCTTCTCAGATTGCTGGCCACTTAAATAAAGTGCCCATACAGATTCAATCTTTGTCTCTACTAATTGGTTCTCATAGTGACAGGCAGCATGAAAGCTGACTTTTCCATTTTCAGTTGTTCCAGATCTATGCTGCCTAATATGATAGCTACTAGCCACATGTGGCTACTTAAGTTTAAATTAATTATAATAAAAAATTTAGTTCCTCAGTCATATCGGCCATATTTCAAGGGCTCAATAGCCACACATGACTGGTGGCTATCACATTGGATAGTGCAGATATAGAATCCTTGTGTTATTGCAGAAGTTCTTTTGTACTGTGCTATTCAGGTGACGGCAGTTATCTTTAGCTCTAAGAGTCTGCATGTCATCACCTCAGTTCTCAGGAGACTCCGACTGAACTTTCCAAGTCCCTTCCATCAGAAATATGTCCCCAGCAGTTCTAAGACTGAAGAGCTCACCTACCTGCTGGTGCTGCTACAGCTGCTGTTATTACTGAAGTGGCCTCCGATACTTCCGTTGTGACTCAGGGCTTGGGAGCAGTCAGGGCTGTTGGACAGGAAGAAAGTGAACCAGACTTTATGGGGAAACTTCTGAGCCAGAGTTGCCAAAGGGGAAATCCAAGAGACCCACCAGAGGAGGTGTTCCCACAGAGGAGCAACAAGGTCAGTCCTAGGACTCTGACTCCAGGCCAAGAAGATTCTGTATCAGCCCTGGGGATCTTCACGCCTTCCTGTCTAATAGCTTCTGGAGGAGACTGCTAGTCTGAAGGTGGAAGTTTGCTACTCATTGGTTCTTTTAGTGACAGGCAGCACGAAAGCTGACTTTTCCATAAGAGTCAGGCTAGTCCATTTTAGGTGAGTCCATCTGTGTCTCTGAGAGTTTTAAACCTCACTTCCTTCTTTAAAAGGAAGATGTAGGCGACCCCAGCTGACAGACTTGCCTAAACTCACATATGTACTTTCTTCCTTCTTTCTAGGGTCAGCATGACAAGTGTCCCTCCCCGCTCTTTCTGGTGATTTCCTGCACCTAGCTGTGGGACCCACTGCCTCCGACATACTTGAGGATCCTGCCTCCTGGCCCTTTCCCTTCAACCACCTTCTTTCCCTTCAGCCCCTGAACTTGCTTATGTCCTTCTCTCCTTCCCCTGTTCTAGGTTCCATTTAGCTGCTATTCCCCTGTGCCCTCCTTCTCATATGCAAACTTTTTGACAAAGCAGCTGTCTCTACTTTGCCAGCTCTTGTTCGCTGTTTGACCCGCTGCAACTAGCTTCCTTCCTACTGTTCTGCTGAAACAGCTTTTGCTAGGGTTACCAGTGACCTCTGGTTTGCTAAATCCAATCAACACTTCTCTTCAATAAGACTGACTTAATGTTATAAAAATAAAGCATGCATATTGTCATGAATATAGGTGAAACAAAAGTCTATAACATAAAACTCAAAAGATCCCCTTCCAATCCTCTGTTCACTTATACCTGTCTCTCCCCAGACTTGCCCTGTTCATATACAAACAAGTTTTCTTTCCTTCCTTAGTAAAAATACACCATATTTAACTAGTTATTTTTTTGCATCATAACAATTTATTTTCTTGCATCTTACCATGGACTTATTCCATATCAGTACATAGAGATCATCTCACTGTTTTCAAAAATTGAATTTATTGGGGTGACACTTGTTTGCAAAACAATACAAGTTTCAAGTGTACAATAAAACATACTCCGCCCATCACACCACGCGCCCGTCGCCCCAAGCAAAGTCTCTTTCCATCCCCATTTCCCCCCTTTGCCCACTCCCACCTCCCCCTCAGCCCCCTTCCCCTCTGGCCATCACCACGCTGTTGTCTGCATCTATGTGTTATGTACGTAGGTTTTTGGACTGTTTCCTTCACCTTCTTTCATCCAGTCCCCCAACTTCGCTCCCTTCTGACAGCTGTTAGTTGGTTTCATGTATCTATGCCTCTGTTCCTATTTTGTTCGTCAGTTTATTTTGTTTATTAGAGTCCAGATATAAGTGAGATCATATGGTATTTGTCTTGCTCTGACTGGCTTATTTCACTTTATCTTACTTTTTTAACGATGACATATTGGACCATGGCATGTACATATCATGGTTTATTTGATAATTACCTTATAGATGGACATTTATGTTCTTGCTATGAGCTTCTTTGGATGTAGGTCTTTGGAATGTATCTAAGTGTTTCTGTAGCTTAAGTATAATTTTTCAGGGTCATATCTGTGCATGTTTAAATTTTGACAAACAAGACTATATGGCCCTTCAAAAAGATTGTGCCAGTTTATTCTACCACCATCAGTTTATAAAAGGGCCTGACACCCTCTCTGCTCATACTATTCCATATTTGTCAGCTATGGTAAACTATATATTTTCTCTTAGCCTGCTCTATGCTTCTAAACTCTTATTTATAGTGAAATGGTTACTGTTCAAGCCTTATCTCGTCTGGTCTCTGCATCATTTAATCCCACTGACTCCATTCTCTTCCCTCTCCTGAACCTCTCTTGGTCTCCTTTGTTGCTTCATTATCAATTCATTCTTGAAATTGGATGTCCCCGGGGTTCTGTCTTAGTCCTCTTCTCTACCTGCTTTCCCCGGGCCAGCCCACCTCCTTCCTTGGCTTTAGTGACCGCCCAGTTCACCAGTGACTCCCATCCTACAGTTCCCAACTAAGTGCTCTCCTAAGCTCAAACTCTTACATGCACTTACCTCGTGAAGTCTCCCCTGAGGTTCTGCAGATGCTGCAAACTCCCAGGCACTTCTCCTCCAGAGTGTCCTCTCTTCCTCGTGGTGCACCCCCACCCTCCCCTCCCTCTTCCTATCACAAAACTCTCTTTAACATCTCTCTTCACCTCCTTGCGTTATCTCCTTCTCACCACTTTGCCTGACAGCGTTAGGCAACACTTCATTCTCTCACCTTGAAGCTACTGTCAGGTGACAGCTGTGGATTCCAGAGCTGGGTTGTCTGAGTTAGGGTCCCAGAGATGTCACTTACCGGTTGTAGAACTTGGGCAAGTTATTTAATCTCACTAGGTCTCAGTTTCATCAACTGTAATATTATGGGGACAGTGAGGACACCTACTGTCCTGTGGATTAAATGAGTTCACATTTGTAAAGCACTTAGAATGGAGCTTGGCAGTGTTGGCTGCTGCTGCTGCTACTGTTACCACCACTGTTCTCCTAAATGCTCTCTGCCTCCAGTCCTCCCTCCACTCTCACCTGAACAATCTCCCTGAAGCGTCAACTGGATCACACTCTCTTCCTCTTATGACCCTTCAAGGACCCCAATCACCCTCAGCGTCAGACTCCTGACTCAGGCACCTAGTGCTTCTGGGCTTGACCCCTGTGCACTTCTCCACCTCATTTCAGGCCACGCCTCATTGAACCCTTAACTTCGGCCACAGGGAACCATGTGCACTTCCCCCAGGAACTGTTCTGGGTCCTCTTCAGGGCCTGGCATGCATTTCCTTCCCCCTGACATGCTCTTTCCCACCCTCTCAGTCTGGCCAACTCTCTCATTTCCTTTCACATTCAGCCAGCCCAGTGGTCACCCCCTGGACCGCTGCCCTATGCTCTCTGTACCCCTGGGCTTCCTCCATCATGTCTTCAGTCACAGGGGTTTGTAATCATCTGTTTGGCTGTTTCCTGCTCATCACTGTGAAGTTTGTGAAAGCAGATATTGTGTGTATGTATATATATATGAAATCTCTGTATCCTCAAACCAATCAGTGTTTGGCATATCCTAGGTGTGTAATACAATTTTCTTGAGCACTGAATGAATTGACAAGGTGGGGAAATTGACGTATGTTGGAACATCTGAGTGATGTCTAATTAAATTAATTGCCAGCCAAATTTCCCAGGGCACCCCCAGCCTGTGAGCACAGCATAGTCCCATCAATAGCAATAACCCAAATTGTACTGGCTCAGACCTGTGTGCTTGTACAGGGCTTCATCCCTTTGGAAAGTGCTCCCCAGGAACTTGGAGGAGTTTGTTGGGGGGCATCTCCCACATGCTTCTGAGTGCTGCTATGCTAGATACGTGGCCTGGAGTCACTGCTGAGGGTCTTGTACCCTTGCAGTATCATGCTCTGGGGTGGTTTTCTGCTGGAGTGTCCCCAAGTTCTAATGAGCTTTCCCAGTGTCTGTGGAGCTCTTGTGCTCTCCATTGGACTTGGTGGGGACTCTTTGGGGAGCGGTATAAAGTTGGTTCCCAGAATTGCTCTTCCCTTCCTCCCAGCCAAGGGTACTTCTCCCCCGTTCTTGGCCCCCAACTTCCTTCTGATGAGCTCTTGTCCAGTAGCATCTCGCTTCCTCTTTGAATGTAGGCTTCTGCTAGGTCCCCTCTTCTTCAGCTTATCAGGAAGGTCTCAACACCATGCTGGAGTTCCTACTGAATATGATGTCTTCAGCTATGGTAAGAACCCTGCCCTAATAAAAGTATCAGAGCAAGTCTGACTTCCAGAAAGAGACTGCTGCCCTTCAGGGTAGGGTGATGCTTTTGCCCTGATTGCTCTGGGAGACCCAGCTCTGCTATGCCCCTCACGCCTACTCTCTCCATTTCCTCCCCTTCCTCCCGCCCCATCAGCCCCACCACCCCCAATGTGGCTGATGCTGCTAAGGAGAAGTTCTCACCAACTCTCCAGGGCAGGAACTGCTCTTGCAAAACTGTTGCTCCATGAGTGGCAATGGGATGCAACTCTAGGTGGTTCTAACCCCAAGAGGTGGTCCACAGGCTCTGGTCGGAGCACAGAGTTGCTCAACCACTGCAGAGTTGCTGATAGTTGTGTGAGGCAGGGTGAAAGGGACAGTATACATGCCTGCTTGGGGCCACAGTCTGTCCTAGAGCCTAGGTATTAGGGCAGCAAATTGCGTTGTGATAGGGTGGGGCCCACATTTTTTTTCAGAAACACCGCAACTGGGTGCCCGGTGAATGACACAATTTGCGTAAGACTTCTTGGGCAGTCAGATGATATGATCTTTTACCATGGAGCTACACAAGTCCTCTTCAATTGTCTTTATTCAAACCTAGCTAGGTGAGTACAACACAGAGAGTCACCTGGTCCCAGCCCCTCCCACCAGCCACTCACAACTTGGGACTGTTCAATTCACCATTGTGGCTGCAAGGGAAGGATAGAGAGGCCCAAGTTTGATGCCTGTGCCCCCTTTCCTGCCCACCGAACCAGATGCCCTGGGGAGCAACTGCGACTCTCACACGCTGCTGGTGGGAGGGTATTTCTCTTTGGGAAATAACTCAGCAGTTTCTTAAACATATACCCGAAACAGGACCCAATCATTTCCTCCTCATGTATTAACCCATGAAAAATACAGGCATACGACTACACAAAGTTTCGTATACAGATGATTATAGGAAACTGATTTGTAATAGCTTCAAATTAGAAACAACCCAGATGTTTAGCAATAGGTGAAATGTGCGAACAAATTGTGGTATATCCATGCTATGGCACACTCCTCAACAGTACAAAGGAACTGTGGGTACGTACAACAACATGGAAGAACCTCAAAATAATTATGCTGAGTGAAAGAAGGTGGACGGTGTGGTTCCATTTATATAAAATATTATATATGTAATTTATATAAAATTATATATATGTGTATATATATAAAATCCAGAAAATGCAAGCTGGTTTCTAGTGACAGAAAGCAGGTAAGTGCTTTCCTGGGGATGAGGAGAGAAGGGGGTGGGAGAAATTACAGAGGGCATGGGGAAACTTTGGGGCTGATGGATGTGTTCATTCTTTTGAGTACAGTGATGATTTCATGGGTATAAATTAAAGTCAAAAGTCATCAAATTGTTCAATTTATGTGAAGTGTATTATATGTTAGTAGAACCTTGGGAAAGCTGTTAAAAACAAAACAGAACAAAAACAGACCCTGAAGCAGATCCCAGACAGAAATCACCTGAGGACCCTGAGATAGTGCAGTGTCGTGAAGGGTGGCCTGGGTGAGGGGGTATGTGGAGAACAAAGTCAGGCTGTGGGGTCTTATACACAGTCAAGGGCTTTCTGAGCCTAAATGGACCTTAGAGCAGATTGTGCCTGATGTTTCTGCATGTTACAGGAAAATGCCCAGAGAGCCGAGAGCTTTGATGAAGTCACCCAGCTCTTCAGTGATAGATGCAGGGCTTGAGCCTGTCTCCTGCCTACTAACCGGGCTCCTTTCATCCTACACACCATAGTCTGGCAACTCAAGTGCTGTCCGCCTTAAGTGACCAAGTTCTAGAAGGTAGTGCTGGTCAGACTACAGGTCCTGGGAGGGTGGAGGGGAGTTGGGGGGAGATAGCCAGTCCTCGGTGGGTCTTGATTAGACGACCTGGGCTTCTCCTTTCTGGGCACAGGGTGGGCAGCGGTGCTCTTGCTTCTTGTAATCCACAGAGCAGGCATGGCAAACCAGGCCTCCACACAGCCTGGGAGCAAAGGTGGAAAGAGTGAAGAGCACAGTGGAGGTGTACAGAGGAGGGGTCATAGGGTTCGAGCATATTCAAGTCTACCTGTCTGTTTCTCATTTCCCAGCAGAACAGCCCTGGGTCTGTCCCAGGAGGCCTCCCCTTTTCTAAAGGGTGTCCTGATGCCCCACTCCTCTAGGATCCTCTTATTCCAAATGGCAGGTTCTCCTGATGGCCCACTTTCCTCTCTCCTGTTGCTTGTCCTGCCACTGTGTTCCCAGAGGGAGGTGAGGGCAGCAGCTTCCTCTGTAGAGGAAATCTCTTCCCAGACAAGAAGCCCATTAATCAGTCTATTCTTGGAAGGGTTACACAGTCCCAGTTTCCAGATGCCATTCCTGTCTGACCTTTCTCCACTGTTCTCATTCATGCCTTTGCTAAGTGCTAGGTAATATGAGGGGCCAGCTTTAAGCTGTCTTTCATAAATGTCCAGTTCCTGTGTCTCTCCCCTCTCCAGAGTGGGCAGGGGGCTGTGGGCTGGTGGAAACTGGGCTGTCCCAGAGGAAGGATTCTGTATCCTACCCATTACCTGCATGGGTACCGCCGAGACAGCCGGCCAAAGACCTTGCGACAGCTGATACAGCATCCAGGGGCCACGAAAGAGAGGTGCTGAACCTTCTGCCACAGGTTATCCTTCTCTCTGATGGGTAGATGGAGGCGGGTGGAGAGAGAGAGAGAACACAGGAAAATACAGGCTCAAGAGTTGGAAATGGCACAGATGGAGAGACAGAGATGAACAGAAAGAGAGGGTGTTTCACAAAGATGGAGCATAAGGGAGAGAGCGATAGAGGGAGTCTCACAGAGACACAAAGAAAGACAGAGAAACAGTGGGGCAGAGCAACAGAGACACAGAAATGGGGAGGGAGACATGGAGGGACAGAGAGACAGTCACTCAGAGAGAAAGGAAGTTAGAGAGTTGGTGAGGGAGACAGGCAGACACAGAGAAGTGGAGAGGTAAATGCAGTGGGAGAAAGACGCAGACAGACAGGAACAGACACAGAGAGGGAAAAACAAATACAGAGAAAGATGAAAAGGCAGAGAAAGAGACAGTGATGGTGAAAGAGAGAAAAATAGAGTTAGAGATAAAGACTCACACACAAGAGATCAGGGAGACTCCAGCCTTTCCAGGAAGACTGGATGGATGGTGAAAGGTCCCTCTTGCCCAACATAACCTTAACCCACAATTTAAGAACCTGTTCATAGCCCGCCTCCTCTAAGGAGCACTTCCTGTTGGTAGAGACCCTTGGAGCCTTCTTGCCCCGGACTCCCATAGCATAGAATGCCCATTATCTTCTATTTGGCACTTAGTACAAACTGCCCTGAAGTTCTGTATGCTTATGCACCTCCAAAACTTATCTTCACGGGTTTTTTTTTAGAGAATGTGTTAGAAAGGTGGGTTGTTTTCAATTTTCATTGAAATGATACATGCCCGTTATGTAAAATTGAACAGTACAGAAGGTTTTATATCAAAAGGTAATAGACACTTTCCCATTCTCAGTGGCAAACTACCTCTTACATCTTTTAGCTCTTTCTCCTGCTAGTACTTCCATATTTAAGTAACATGCTCATATCTCTCCTTTTTGACTTATCAAGAGAACATCTTCTGTAGAGCTCCTTGCCTTGATGTCAGAGGATTTAGCTTATTTACAGCCATTTCCACTAAAGTCCTTCTCCTTCCTCCCAGTGTAGTTATATCCCTATTTCTGGTTCCTTTATTGGTTACTACTGGGCTTTTACAGAATATTCTCATACATTTATTTCTCACTCATTCTATTGACTATAGGTCGTGCCTCCGGACTGTCTTTCTGTAATACAACGATGCCAGCATCCCTCTTTGTCTCCCACCTCCTAGACTGTCATCCACTCTTGCACCATCTAATAGGGTGGCCACTAACCACCCGAGACTACGTACATTTATAGGTAACTTAATTAAAGTTAAATAAAATGAAAACTTCAGCTCCTCAGTCACACCAACCACATTTGAAGTACTCAATCACTCTATGGGACTAGTAGCTACCCTTTTGGACAGGACAAATGTAGAACATTTCCATCTTCACAGAAAATTCTATTGGGTTCTGTCCTATACTTAAGATTGTTTAGGTGGTAATGCTTATGTTTGTTGTATAATTATAATTGTTTTCTGTGCTTTGCCTTTAGGTTGAATCTAACATAGAAAAAAATCAGTGACTAGTATTTACATTATTAGACAATATGTAAACATATTGCTTCAAGCAGAGCTGTGCTGTATGATATTTCCCTTCTTAGATTTTTTTTTTTTGTTTTTTTCCAGGACTTTCTAATTGCCTTTCTTTTACAGTATATTCTTTTATCTTATTGGGGTGACATTGGTTAATACAATTATATAGATTTTAAGCGTACAATTTTATGATACATCATCTGTATACTATTGCATGTGTGTCTAATTGCCTTTCTTTATTCGTTGCATGACTTGCTTTCAACATAGCCGAATTACTTCCACCCACCCACCCAATTCTCCATCATACCAGGTATTTTATGGGCTCACAATACTTCTGCCACAGCCCGGACTGACTGCTTCCTGGCCTCACGGCTCTCTTGTCATCCTGGGAATTCCCTTTCGTTCTCTCCTGGCCTAGAGCTACTGTCTCCTGAATTCCACATGTTCTCCTTTCTCGGCTTACTTCCTTGTTTTTCTGGGACACATCCTTAATTAGCTTCTTAAGAACGCTTTGTGGGAGGTAAATTTTCTGTGATCTGTCTGGAAAATGTTTTTTTTTCTTTATCACCTTCTCTCCTTGCTTTGTAGTTTGGTTGAACACAGAATTCTAGGGCAAACCTCAGCTTTTAGAAGTGGAAAGTATTACACCATTGATTCTTAACAGTTGTTGTGTTCTACTTCTTTGATAAGTGACCTGTCTTTTAAGATAGTCTTATCTTTGTTTTACGGAAATTTCACATGATGTATCTAGATGTGGGTCCCCCCTTTCACTTATTGTGCTGGTCACTCAGTAAAATCTTTAAATCAAATGTGTCCATTAGGGCTGGGAAAGTCTCTCATGTTGTTATCTGATTCATTCACTCTCTCTCTCCCTCTCTCGGAATTCCTGTCAGTTGAAGAACTTCCGGAACTCCTGGATTGATTCTTTTTTAAAAAAAATATTTTATTTCTTTATTTTTAGAGAGAGGGGAAGGGAAGGAGAAAGAGAGGGAGAGAAACATCAATGTGTGGTTGCCTCTCACATGGCCCCCACTGGGGACCTGGCCCGCAACCCAGGCATATGCCCTGACTGGGAATCGAACCTCGACCCTTTGGTTCACAGCCCAAGCTCAATCAACTGAGCTACACTAGCCAGGGCTGGATTGATTCTTTAGGTCTCTAATTATTTCATTTATATGTTCCATCTCTCTGTGCTTTGTATTCTAGTTTCTGGGAGACTGCCTCACCTTTCTTATCCAATCCTAATGAATTTAGAAAACTTTCATTTCCAAGAATGTTTCTTATCTTTTGGCGGTTTGCTTCCATAGCATCTTCTTTAATGGAAGATGGATCTTTCTTTGTCTATCTCCTTTTTATGTTCTAGACTGTCCTCAAATGCCTATGAAAACTTGGCTGCCATTTCATGTACAAGGAGGCAATAAAGTTGCTGGACATCCAGGTGGTGGACAGTGGTCATTGACTTGTGGCTTCCCTTTAGGAGGGATTGGGCTGGCAGCTATCTGGCAAACCAGGCTCTCAGATGCCAGAACACATTGCTCTCCATTATTCTCCAGATAAGGACATTTTAATTATTTGCTTGGGAGATAAGCCCCTCAGCTGCTGAACGTCCTGCAGTTGGGGAGGCAGACGGAAAGCAGAGGGTGCACACTGCTCTTTCTAGTGGCTCTATCAGTTAATTTTCCTGATTTCTGCCCCTCATCTCACTTCTGCCATGTGTGTTCCTGGTGTCTCTGGGCTCTAAAGTTCTAACTTGGGCTAAATCCAGTCTCCACTTCTCCATCCATTTCCTGGCTTCTGGAAATTAGCTGAAATCTCTCTTCTATGGTTGGCTCCTCCACCTTTCTCTCTGTTGGAAGTTTTATTCTTTTACAATCATTTTAGTGAGATCTGAGGATGGAGGATAGATGCTGTGTGGTCAGTCTAGCATCTTGATGCAGAAGTCAACCTCCACGGCTTTCTTTTTTTTCACTTTTTGCTTAGGGCCATATCTTCCAAAATGCTTCTGCAAAGGACATTATATAATGTAGTTTGGGACCTTTGGATGAATTTCTTCAGCACTAGGAAAAATGTTTGTCTCTCTACTTGTGAACTGGTGGTGTATTTCCTTTGAATGGACAGTGAATTTCAGGTAAGTTGCTGTGTTTCCCTTTTTGATTCTGCCGCCAAGTTTTAACCCTAACCCTAATCCTAACACTTCGGGAGTATATGTTTTTTGTCTACCATGACATCTTCCATTTTTCTTTAACAATCATATATCTATATCTCTATATCTATCGTTTATTGTTAGCTACCTTAAATTCTTTTGTGAGATACATAGCTAATTTTTTGTATCTCCCTTCCTCCCATTTGATAGTTCCTGGGGGGAGATCACCCCTTAAGTTTTTTGTTTGTTCTTTTCAGGTTGATCTCTCCCTTTTCTCACCTTTAATGTCACTTGGATTTTGTGCTAGAGGATTTAGTCCTAGATGATCCTGCAGCAACATTCCAGTTCTAATGGAACCTGAGTGCAATGGTCTCTTACCTCCTGAACTGGGTAAAGGATAATGAATCTGGATTATCTCCCCACTAGACTGAAGGGCAGAAACCAGGCTTTACATACCTCCCCCACCCCTCAGTGAGCTTGGAATTGATCCTGGTGAGCTCCGCCTCTAGAACCTAGGACACTGACCCAGGATGGGCCCGCAGGCCCAGTGATCTGAGGAAGTCCAGTAGGCAGGCAGGTGTATGACATGTAATTACCTCTTGGTTACCCTGTCCTTTCTCTAATTCCTTCTAAGTCCATGGGCCCCTTCTCCTAACTTTAGTAGGTGCGTATGTACATGGGGGTTGGTTTGGGTGGGGCATGCATTAGAGTCAGGGGACTCTATGTAATTTTTATGCTGTGTGTCCTTGGTGGCCAAGTCAGCCTCTCTGACCCTTAGTTTGTAAACTGGGAATAAGAGCAAGCTAAAAAAAAAAAAAGAAACAAGTTAGTATATATAAAGGTCCAGAATCCTGCTTAATAGTTGCTAGCGGAGCAGAATTTTCATTCCCCAGCCTCTACTTCTTATACCATTTCCCCTTCTGCACCCTGGTCACTGGCCCCCCACTTACTGAATCAGTTCCAACACCCGCCTCTTCATGGCATGGACCAGGTCCTGCTGCCCTCGGAGCTCCTCCTCATACACGGCGCTCCTCCTTTCAGCCTCCTGTTGCTTCTGCTCCAGCTCTGCCTGCAGCCGGGCTCTCTCTTCCTGACACCTGTGCACAAAAGGCACACTTAGTTCTCAGGGAAAAAGCACAGCTTTTGACTGAGCTAGGCTGGGCCTCTACCTGACGGGGAGCCTCTGGGGGGCTGGGCGCCCCCTGCAGTTGAAGTCCACACCCACACCCACACCCACCACACACTATACACACATACACTACATGCCCCCCCACACCACATCATGCATACACACATTACACTACACATGCACACCCTGCCACTATACATATGCCCCC
>PVKU01015200.1:0-19329 GCA_004027475.1 Anoura caudifer | reverse complement strand
TCGGATTGCAACAGCTGTCGTATCAGCGTGCGTCATTTTTTTTAAAAGTATCAAAATTGGTGAATTTTTGTGCGGCCATTTTAAAATTGAAGATGGAAGAAAATACACAATATTGCCGGCATATTAGGCTTTATTATTTCAAGAAAGGTAAAAACACAACCAAAATGCAAAAAAAAGACGTGTGCAGTGTATGGGGAGGGTGCTGGGACCGATCGAACGTGTCAAAAGTGGTTTGTGAAGTTTCTTGGTTCTGTTGACGTTTTGGCCAAATGATTCTTTGCCGCGGGGCTGTCCTCCGCATTGGAAGGTGTTCCGCAGCACCCCCGGCCTCTACCCACCGGCAGCCAATAGCAGGAGACAGCCAACATACTCAAAATATCCAAATCAATAAAGTTATTAGTGAAAATGAAAAATGTGTCTTTTACTTTACGGGGGGGGGGGGGCGGGATTAAACTCTTTGGCCAACCCAATATTTGAATCTTTTACATGTGCACATTACTATTTTCCAAATTTTCGAAAACAAATCCCAGTCGGTGTGAAACAGAACCCTGACAGGTGTGTGGGGGCTCCCATCAGAGGCTGAGGAAAGGCTCTCCAGCCGCCAGGCCACGGAGAGCTCCCTGCGTGGACCCAATTCCTGGCTTGTTTCCATGGCTGCAGCAATGCTGGGCCTGGGGCGCCCATAGCCCCAGTCTCCTCAGCACCTTTCCTCTCCCTCTCTGGTGCAGACCTCGCTCCCTTGCCACAGGTTGGCTGTGTGACCCCACTGGGCCACAGTGATTGGTCCAGAGATCGGTATCGGCCCTGAGCCCAGCCAATCAGTATCTTCCCCTGGTCCCCTAGTGCAAGATCCTTTTGCATCTGGTGGTGTGGTCCAGAGAGCCAGCAGCCCCAACACTATGGCAAAGCATGCTGGGGTGGGGGCCCCCCTGCTCCCTCCCTCCCTTGGCTACATTCCCATCAGCTGAGTGTCAGAAGCCTAGACACAGTGGTTAACATTCAGTGGTTAAGGAGCCACAGGGAAGACTAGAATCCCAGCTCTGCTGCCATCTGCTGTGTGATCTCAAGCAAGTAACTCAACCTCTCTGAGCCCAACATGCCTCCTGAGCTTCCACTGGCCGCCTCGTAGGGTTGTCCTGAGAATTAAATGTATCCATCGAGTCCCAGGCACACTGTCCCTAATCCAATAGTATGCTGACAACAACTAAGCCCACCATCTTTAAAAATAACTCCTCATCAACCACACTGAACCCAAAGCAGAGGCTCCGGAAAAGGGGACGCAGCCGGGAGGCCAAGCAGCAGAAAGGCAGGCGGCGGGAGTCGCTGGGCTCCGGAGACGCCTACAGAAGCAAACACCGACTTCGGCACACGCGCGAAGGTACCTGAGAGTGTATTTATAGAAAGATACATAGAAACGGACAGATGGCATCTAGCAATAGAGACAGAGGTGTCGCAGAACCCCGTCGGGACGCACGGATTCGCCGCGGGCAGGACTCGGGCTTCCCCATCTTCCGGCACAACCGGCAGCACCCCACTGGCCGACCTGGGAACCCCCCACTGGTTCGTGGGGCTGGCTCCCTCCGCGGAGGTCCCCCCGTGACAAGTCTGGTCTCAGGGGCAGTCTTTAAAAGTGTGTGCATCTTTCTACGGAAGCGAGGAGAAGGAGGGGAAGGGGACGTGTGTGTTCACGTGGTGTGCGGCAGGAAAGAGGGACGCGTTGGGGCGCGGGCATGATCCCCCCCTGGAAAGGCATGAACAAGAACTCCCGAAAGGGCAGCTAAGGGTCCCGAGTCGGGACGTGAACACGCAGCAGCCGGGAAGGCGGCGTGTCCACAGTCCGCCAAAATCCTTGGAGCGTGTTACACGCAGTCAGTAAAGGGCAAAATAAAATCAGAATAATACTAAGAGGTAGCAGCTGTTTATCTTCTCGGAGATTTCGAGGGTCTCTGGAAGAGATGGGGGTGGGGCGGAGTTCTGGCCGAGGGGCTCCCAGAGCGGGGCGGGGCTGGGAAGGGTGTGGGCCTGGGTGGAAACCACAGCCGGGAACCCTTGGGAGCTTCTGCGGGCTGCAGGCCGCCGCCAAACTCAGAGTCGCTCCCGGGGCGGCGACGCAGTCCCCACACTTATAAATAAAAGTTGACTTCTGTGTTTCCATAGATCTTCTACATGGAGCCTAGCAGAATATTAGTGGAGTAACAATAATTATTAATAACAATAATCGTCATAATAACAATAATTAATAGGATAAGAATGCCTGGGGGACGCGGGGCGGGGCCCCTTCGCGGCTGGGCGCGGAGGGCCTAGGTCTGGTAGAAGTGGTGGTGGTGGTGGTGGTGCTCGTGGTGGTGGCGATGCTCATGTCTCTGGACCGCCGGGCCGGCCGGGCCGTCGTACACCACCACGGCGGGCAGCTCCCTCACCTGGTCCCGCCCCACCAGGGCGCTGCCCACGGCCAACGGCCCCTGCAGGCCCCGGCCCCCCTGCTGGCTCTCCTTGGCTCGGTGCTTGTGCTTCTTGTGGCCGAGGGGGGCCAGGGCGGGGAGGAGGGCCGCACCAGCGGCCAGGTGGGCGGACGGGGACGCGGAGGGGACTGTGGGTCCCAGAGGGGGTTTGCTTCTTGCCCCTCTGGCCCCGTGGCCCACACCCACGCTCTTGCCCTGGGCCTTGGGGGACCTCACAAAGTGCTTGCTCCCGTCCTGGGCGCCCCGGAGCCGTTGCTGGGCCTCCGAGACCTTGGCAAACGGGGTGTCGGGGCCGTGGGAGGAGCCCGGGTCCGCGCCTGGGTGCTTTCGGTGTGGGGCGTGGACAGCGTCTGGCTCGTGGGAGCGGGACCGAGTGGGGTTGGAGGTGCGGGGGTGCAGTTCGGACTTCTGGGCTGCGGACGGGGAGCCTAGGAACCAAGAAAGAGTTGACAGGCACCTGCTGTCAGCAGTGCCACCCCGCGCCCCAGAAAGCTCCCCAGACTCAGAGGCCGGCTGTGCTCCCTCAGAGTGCACCCCGACCCCTTCGCCCCCTCCCCGCCTCCCCCAGCCCTTGGACGAGACCACTCTGGCATGGAACTCTGCCATCTGCTAAGTGGAAGAACTATTTCTTTGTTAGGGCTTTAACAATAATTCTCCTTCCTAGACAGAGCTGCGAAAGAGCGGGAGGCAGAGGCTGAGGACTGGGGTCGCAGGGGGGTGGGCGGGAAGGTGTCAGCAGGCACAGCCCTGCCCCGGGAGCCGGGGGAGCCTGCAGGAGAAGGGAGCCCTAGCAGGGGAGGGGGTAGGAGCTGGGTGAACTTCCAGGAGCCCTGTGCTCATTTAGCTTGGCCAGAGCTAGGACACCAGGACGGAGGAAGACAGAGCAGCGACCTGCTGAGTGAAGTGGGGGTCCCCTGGGGGGGAACAGCTGAGAGGGGGACCGGGGAGGGCGGGCTGGGCTGTGGCGCGGGACTGTCGGTTTCCGTCGTGTTGTAAGCCCTCAGATGCTGTCCGACTGGTTCATTCCGTGCGTTCGTTACAGCCCTCCAATGCTTTTAATTCTTTTAACGTCACCGCCTCCGCTGACGTGTGTAACCTGGTCCCATCCACACCGTGCCTTCCCCCCGCCCAGGGGGGACGGTGACCACTGCCCGCCCGGCCCCCCGGCCCCCCGGCCCTCGCCCCACCTCACCAGGCCCAAACTGGGACGTATAGTTCTCTATCCCGGCGAGATCCAAGTAGTGGTTTCTCCTCTCGATGTTCTCGTCCACGCAGTGGTGCTGGCAGCCAGACTGCACCAGACGGCTGTCTCCCTGGAACCTGTGGCGGCAGGAAGAAGGCAGTGAGCGGGTGGGCCCTGGGCCCCAGGCGGGGCAGCTCCACGGCCAACTGGGCAGCCACAGGACAGGCCTTCCACACCCTTTGTTAACTTCCTCCTGGGCCTTGGTGGGGACGGGGGGGCGGGGGGGTGGAATTCTGGCCCCATTCCTTCCACTTCTTCCTGTCAGGGGAGACAGACACCTCCCTGGCCTCCCTGGGCCTTCTGGGAGGACTGGAGAGGGACTTTGCTTTGAACAGACCCGGAGCAAGACACAAGGGTTACTGACCAAAACTTAAGGGTGTCCCAAAGCCAGGCTTCGAGTCACGTGCCTGCCACTCCTGCTGGTTCCCCAGGGGCTGTGGGCAGCAGAAGCCCCCAAGACATTCGCACTGAGGCTGGTGGACTCCTTTTCCTGCTCCAAAGCCCAGAGGGGACCCTTCCTCCAGGAGGAGGGAGCAGGGCGGATTCTGGGTTCCCTGTCCCTCCCCTGGCAGGGCCTCTGTGATCTGCCTGCACCCCACGCCCTGCCCACCCAGCACAGACCCCGCACCTGCAGCGAGCCTGGGTACCTCCGATTGTTAGCCTCCCGCCCACATCACTCCGCGTCCCCGCATCCCCGCATCCCCTGTCTCTCTGGCCCTGTGCGGCTGCTTCTCAGAACCCAGACTTTTCTCCCTTCCACTTCCACCGCAGGCAGTAACTATCCTGGGCTCAGCCAGCACTGTTACTTTGTATCACTGCACTGGACCCCTTTTTGAAACCAGTCTCTTTCTTTTCTTCCCACCCTCCCTCCCTGCCTTGGAGTTAAGGAAGTAACACCAGGTGAAAGGTAACTGCAGGCTTATCCACAATTCTGAAGTCCCAAAAGCCTGAAAACAGAGGTTCTTCATGACCGATTGATTCCAAACAACGCCCTACACGATGAGACGGTCCCAGAGTCTCTATGTCACTCAATGTGAACACTCGTGCGTCTCCCTGCAGAAACTGAATACTGCGGAGCCACCCAGACCCCAAACAGAACGTATGTGAAGTACACCGTGAGCAGCTCTGCAAACCCAGCAAACGCAGAATTCCTAAACGGAGCTGGCCGGGCGCGTTTGGATAAAGCAACGTAGACCCATCCTTAGTTATTTAAAAAAAAAAAAAAAAAAAAAAAAAGCTGGAATCTGGACGCCTGCCCCCAAACCACCGCCCCCTGAAAACAGCACAGATGGGAGCCACTCGGCTGCATGGGCTGCCCCTCCGCCCGCGCCCGCTGTACCTGAGCGGGGCTCGCTGCTTCTTCTCCCAGCTGCGCAGCTCCTCCGCGGGCTTGGTTTCTGCTCTGGGCCTGGTGCTCTGCAGGTCTGAGGCCCGCCCCAGAAACAGCCTGGTGACACGCAGCTCGACCCCATGCCCACCGGCCTCCTGGCCATGCCCAGGTTTTCCAAGCTGCCTGGCCCCTTAGAAAGCTGGCCCCTGGCAGCTGCCTACCCACAGCTCTGTTCTCAGAGCCAGGACTGCTAGAGGGGTCTCCCAGCTCCCTGTCCTGCTGACCCCCTCTCCGTACTCCTTGGCTGGGCCAAGGCCCTGCGCACCCACCCCCATCACGAGCCAGGCCTCTGTGGTGGCTGCCTGCCGCACATGGGCCCAGTACACAGGCCCAGCCCCATGCTTTGCTTACGCAGGGGCCTTCCATTCAGAATCCCTTCCCTGTCTAAACCCCACCCCTGCAAGACCGGCTCCAATCCCACCTGGCCACCAAGCAGCCCCCAGGGCATGCACCTGGGACCCCCGGCCCCTCACCAGGATGGTTGAGAAGGATGCTCTTCTTGCCCTGGCTCCCATCGGGGGCCACGGTCAGCTTCACACGCAGAGTCTTGCTGGACGTTGGGGAGTGGTTGACGGAGGAGTCGACCACCTCGTAGATGGTGTGCAGCAGGCTGGTGATGTCCTGGGGGCGGGGCAGGAAGCAGAAACCACACGGGCTTCAGCCACAGTGCCTTTCAAACGGGAAGCAGAGGGCCTACTGAACCCAAAACGCTGAGCACCTCGGGCTCCCCAAAGCCGAGCCTTGGGCATCAATGTGGGTGTGGAGGTTTGTGTGGGAGGGGCCCTAGGAGCAGGGAGAGGGAGGGGCGGGGAGACCACGGAAAACCTAGCTGAGCAAATCACAGCCAGAGCCCCCTGGCTCAGTCACACCAGAGCCCCGGGGGGAGACTGTGTGGAACCGGCCTGGGGAAAGTCTCATCCCAAGTCAAGAGCTGCCCTGGGGTCCCCGTGCAGGCCAAGCCACCTTCCCGGCACCAGAGGACGCTCCAGCGGTAGGCGCTGTCCCCACAGAGCACAAAGTAGCAGGGGAACTTAGAGGCGGGCCAGGGGTACGGGCAGGGAAAAACAGAAAATCGGTGCATCCCTGACGATAAACTACACTGAGAGAACCGGACCAAACCTCATCTTCTCTCTGGGCCTTGGGGAGCCCCTCACCCGGGCAGTGGTCTCCAGGCTGTGCTCCAAGAGCCTCCCAGAGACTCCCCCCGGGGCAGGAGGGGCAGACCAGGCCCCCTCAGTAGGCCTTTCTGTGCTCTGGGCTGGTGTAAGGTCAGGGTCTAAGGGGCAGCTTCCTGCTTGATGTGATGCTGGGAACCTCTGGAAAGGGACGGGCCGTCCACCGGTCACAACCACAGATGGCCAGCTGTCTGCCCAGCGACCCTCCCTGAGCACAGGCTCGGCCCTCCCTCACCTGCCACCCCAACACAAGGCAGGCCTGACACCGAGCTCCGCCCTGGCCTGCCGGACAGGCGTGTGCACCGGCCCCGCCCCCAGCAGGTGGCAGCCACTGGACTGATGACAATACCGGGGCTTCTCAGAGAAGCTGGGTCCAGCTCCTGTTAAATCTTCAGAACCTTTGATACTGGCAACTAATTTGTCTTCTTTTTTCTTTTTTTTTTTTAAGATTTTATTTATTTTTAGAGAGAGGGGAAAGGAGGGAGAAAGAGAGGGCGAGAAACATCCATGTGTGGTTGCCTCTCATGCGCCCCCTACTGGGGACCCAGCCCGCAACCCAGGCATGTGCCCTGACTGGGAATCGAACCAAAGACCCTTTCCTTCGAAGTCTGGCGCTCAATCCACTGAGCCACAATAGCCAGGGCCTAATTTGTCTTTTCAATTCCCCATTCCCCTCCCCCCCAGCCCCTGGCAACCACCGTCGACTTCCTGTCTCTGTAATTGACTGCTCCAGGTACCTCACAGAAGCAGAACCACGCAGGATACGTCACTATGACTGGCTTCGTCCATCACTTAGCCTCGTGTCCTCGAGGTTCGTCATGATGTAGCACGTGGCAGGATCTCCTTCCTTCTGAAGGCTGGATGATATTCCGCTATTTGCGTGGACCACGTCTGGTTTATCCACTCACCTGTGGATGGCCACTTGGGTGGCTTCCCCTTTGGGGCCATTGTAAATAACACTGCAGTGAACGTGGGTGTGTGAGTATCTCTTCAAGACCCTTTTCTCGATGCGGGGGCTGTATACGGAGACGCGGAATTGCTGGATCATGGGGTGGTTCTGTGTGTAACCTTCCGAGGAGCCTCCACCCCGTGTTCACAGCAGCTGCACCATCTGACGTCCCCACCAGCACGCACGAGGGTCCCAGGCTCGCCACTTCTGCGCAGCACCTGTTACTGTCTGCTTAGCACCCATCTGAACAAAGGTGAGGCGGGTCTCGGGGTGGTTCTGACTTGTATTTCACACGCAGTCAGCGATGTTGAGCATCTCGTCCTGTGTTTACGGGCCATTTGTTTATCTTCTTTGGAAAAATGTCTGTTCAAGCCCTTTGCCCATTTTTTTGATCAAATTCCTTCTTTTTTTATGTTAAATTTTAGGAGTTCTCTATACACGTTTTCTGGATATTATTCCCTTATCAGATAGATGATTTGCCAGTATTTTCTCCCATTCTGTTGACTGTGTCCTTCGGCGCACAGACGTTTTAAATTCTGACGTAGTCCCTCTTAACTACTTTTTACTCCTGTTGCCTGCGCTAATTTAATTCTTTAAAAAATCATCAGGGTCGGGGGTGAGGCTGGGATTGTGGGGCTGCCAGTCTGAGACCCAGGCTCAAGTCCCTGACTCGCTGGCTCGCCCGGTGACCCCACCCCTCTGGGGGGACTACAGAGGACTCCTCTCCCCTCTTCTCCCGCCTTTGCTGGAGCCGCTCCGCCCAGCTGCGCCTGCCCCCCTCCTTAGAAAGCCCAGGAAGGCGGTGTTGTCATCTCCACTTTACGGACAAGGAAGCCGAGGCCCACCATCATCCTCCCCCAGGCATCGTACCCCAGGCCCGGGGCCCCCGTGTGTGACCCCAGAGGGTCCCAGCTTAGTTGGGTGTCGGACCAAGCAGACCTCAGCCACAGCCAGCTGGAAAAGCAGCACCGCAGGCTGCACGGCTCCCGGCACAAAGGCACAGGTGCCCGGGAAGGCTGACTTAACGCGCCGATTAACGTGTGATGGTGAACAGATACTTTCTTCTGATCAGAAGTCGGCATGTGGGCCCAGAATCAGCCGCTGGGTGTCACAAACCCCCGGCAGACAGCAATGACTGGTTCAGGGCCAGGCAGGTGGCTCCACTGGGGCCAGCGAAATGCGGTCCTGGCACGTCTGCTGACGTTCTGAATCTGGGGACCCGCTGACGGGATGGGGTGTCGGTTAAAACTGTCAGCTGCCATCCCGCGACTGCCAAAGCCTGCCTGATAATAAAGGGACGCAGAGGAAACGGGACCGAGACGAACATGAAGACACGGAGCCCCGGGCCCTGCTTCCCTGCCGAGAGCTGGTACATCTCTCTCTGTGTCACCCTGCGCCGAGATTCTGTCCCTCGCGTCCCACAGAATCCTGAGTGGCTAAAGGCCACTCAGAGCTGCCTCCCCTCCCGGGTTCCCACATCCCCCGAAACCACAGCCACAGGAAGAAAGGCGTGTGGCCTTTCCCGCCCCGGAGGCGGCTCCCGCACCATCAGCAGAGCAGAGGAGGCCCATCCCCAAACAGGGCAGGCGATGAGACAGCAGAGCTTCAGCGCTGTCTGCGAACAGGCCTGAAGCCCGAACGCACCGGGGGTGGGGCAGGGGGGGCGAGGAGCCAGCCGGGCCCATCTCAGACCCCTGCGCAGATCTGCAACTGTCCGCTGCCGACCACCGTCCACTGCCGACCACCAGGCCTCCTGGGGAGGGAGGGGCGTCAGAGCAGGAAGGAACGGCCGGGGCCTCCAGCAAGAGGGAGGCAGTGCTCATCTGCAGTAATTCCGGTCCCACCCCGTCCACGGACCCGCCACGGTTCCATCGCACCTGCACCCAAAGCCTCTGGCCCTGCCACATGCTCCGCCCTACTGGCTCCCGGGCTGCAGCCACGTCTCTCCCAAGAAGTGGCCACGGCACCAGAGTCCCCAGCTCAGCACACTGCACGGCTCGGCCCCCCTGTCACCTCCTCCTCGAGGCTGCCCTGGACACCCCGCCTGTCCCTCTGATGCCACTCTGTTATTTCCTTCACTGGACAGGTCGCGCCTTACAATTTTCCTCTAATTGTTGGGGATCTGCC
Organism: Anoura caudifer; assembly: GCA_004027475.1. NCBI lineage: Eukaryota > Metazoa > Chordata > Mammalia > Chiroptera > Phyllostomidae > Anoura > Anoura caudifer. The sequence continues at coordinate 9,983 of PVKU01015200.1, read as the reverse complement.
TGCCTCGTCAGACGGTCAAAGCCACAGGCTAGGAACTGTCAGCCTGGATCCCGCTGTGGTCGCACACCCAGTGTGTGGCAGATGCACACAGTAGGCACTCAGGATGCAGACACGGGCATGGAGAAAGGGTGGAGGAACACAGGGAGGAGAGAGGTGTGGGAGAGAGACCCAGAGCACTGGGGGGTGGCGGGGGGAGGAAGGACAGGCCCTGTGTGCGCCCACCCGCCCCAGCTCCTGGGCAGACAGACGGGCTGTGGGGGACGTGGCCTGGGCGCTCCCAGCGCACCCGGAGCTCTGGGCCACAGAGGAGGAAGCAGCACAGCCCCCAAAGCCCCTCCTCTTGGTCACCTGTCCCGACTTGCCGGGCAGTCCTGGGGTACCCCTCCAGCTGCAGCGGAAGCCCCCAGAAGCCGTGTTTCCACCACACCTGCACCCTGCGCCGCTCCTGTCCCCATTCCCACTTAGGGACAGGCCCCCTATGGGGGGTGGGGGCAGCAGCCAGGCGCATGACCAGCGCCCCTGGGCCCGGGGCACAGCCAGAGGCCAGGACCAGGCAGGCACACTGACCTCGCGTGTAACCTTCCCATTGTTGTCAAAGTCATACAGCGTGAAGGTCCACTCCTGCCGGCTGTCCTCCTCCACGGACACGTCACACTGTAGCTCCTGGACACAGACAGACAACACATGGGCATGGCCGGTCAGCCGGGGGCTGGCTGGGACACCTGGAGGCCAGGTCATGGGGCCACCACCTCCCACTGCTAAATAATGACCAAGACACAACCGGCCAGGGAGAGAGCCACAGTCTGGTCCAGGAGGGATGGTCTGGCCGGGCAGAGAGGCCTGCAGGGGGCCACAGACTCCGGGTCCTCACGGGCAAAGGAGACACGACGGGGGGAAGGGGGGGTCTGCAAGGGGCCTTGGTGGCCTCAGCCTGAGCTTGAACCAGACCAGGAGCTCCCCCGCACACACATCTACACACACATGCATGAACACATGTGCCCACACGAGCACCCACACACACTCACACACATGTGCACGACCACACGCCTGGAGCCTGCTCTGGGGACCAGAAACAAGTGTGGACACCGGCCGCCACGCAGAAACGTCCAACCCACGGCAGCAGCTGCTACCGTCTCTGCGGCAACTCACACCACAGCGCCCACCCAGCTCCGCTCCCACAGCCCCGGGGGGACTGAGCGGGCAGAGGGAGCTCTGTCGCAGAGCTCTGTGTCCGGTGCTCTGTCACCAAGCTCTGTCACCAAGCTCTGTCACCAGTGGTGAGTCTGTGGACAGTCTGGACCTCAGAGAGACAGTTCCAGGAAGGATGGCCGCTTTGGGGGAGTCCACAGTGGCCTTTGAGATCTGCAAGATGCTACCCCCAGACCACCCTGTTCCACATCTTGTCCAAGTTGGCACAGCAGGAGGACAGGCTCAGCCCCAGAGAGGGGTGGCACCCGGCCTCAGGACGCTGGCAAAAGCGTGACTGAGCGTGGGTCCCTGGCCTGAGCCCGTGCAGCTCCAAGCCAGTTTCCTGTAGTGGTTTTGGGCAGCCACGCCAAGTTCAAAGTTGGCCCTCCCTCAGGTGTGACATGTCCGTCCGAGACCTGCCAAGTGCCCGCTCTGCTCTCTGAGGCAGTGTTTCAGGGGGCACAGCACTCACCCCCCCCCACACACACACGCACATCTACACACACAACACATACATGCACACTGAACACACTCACACACACACACAGACACTCAAGCCTGCGTACCAGCATTTACCCAATCCCCTCTCCCTGGCCCCTCTGCTGAGCTCCAGAGAAAGCTCAGGTTTAAAGCTCGCAAACACGGGTTGAGTAGCTCTCCCCGCCCCCCACCTCTGCCACGTGTACCTCCCCCCACCACCCAGACCTGTCGGGTGAGTCCCCCCCATGGAATGGTCCCAGGGAGTCAGCGCCCCTCTCCAGAAACAGACTCTCTCGGGCTTGCAAGGAAGCGAGTCGTCCATGCTGGGCCTTCCCTCTCCGGTCCACGCAGGAGGTGAGCGGCCTTCGCCTCTGGTCAGGCCCCCACATCCTCCAAGGAAAGCGCCACCAAGGGGAGAAAGCCCTCCTCTCCAGGGCCAGCGCCCGGAGGGAAACTCACCTCAAACTTCAGCTGCTTCTTGGAGCCCAGGCAGGACTCGCTCGACTTCTCCATCCTCTTCTCATCTCCACTGGCCAGCCCGTCGGTCTTCTCGGGAGGCAGGGCCACTGCGGGCGGAGGTGGGGAGGACGTGTGAGAGAGGCCCCGGGCCAGAGCGGAGGACCGCCAGGGTGCTGGGGCCCCCGCCCGCCCTGCTCGCTGCTGAGGTCAGTGTCACTTCGTCCTCCGGGGCTGTGCAGGCTGCTCCAGAGGGACCCCCCTCCCTGGGTGCGCCCCTGCGGCCACCCAGATCACCCCAGCGGGCCTCTCAGGCCTCCGCTCCGGTCTCTGCCCTGACCTGAAGCCCACGTAGGCAGACTGCGGCCCCCACAATGGTGCAGGCCAGGGCAGGGGGGCAGGGCTGACTTTGGAGCCTCAGGGTCATGTCCGCAGCCTCGCTGCCTTCCAGGCTGACCCAGGCCTCCTCAAGGGCGCCCCCTGCCTGGGCCTGGCACACCGCCAGCTGGTGGGCAGTCGGGGGAGAGACAGATCGCAGTTCACTCAACAGGGCTGGTGGAGGGATGGGCGCGTGTGCACACCAGCGCGTGCATGTGAGAACACGGCGTGCATGTAGGCAGACGTTATCTCCAGGAGAAAGCTAACCCTGTACTTTCCACTCAGCCTCTGTTCGCCCTGGGGGTCAGCCCCCTGCCATGGTCACAGTCCGTTGTGTGTCCTTCCAGGAGCAGGGAGGAGGTGAGCATCAGCGCCCATGACCTGTGCACCCCATTTTCCCATGAACACCCCCAAGGATGCCAGGGGGCAGCCCAGGGTAGCAGTCATCGCCCCTGACCTGCGCCCTGGCCTACGAGGGTCTTCAAACCTTCGAACCAAAACTTCGGCCCCTGTCTCTGCCTGAAGAAAGGGATGCGGGTCTGCCTGGGAAAGTGCTTTCCTAGGACGGGTTCCCGGCCCTCGCCCATCTCCTCAGACCCGCTCAGCTGCCCGGGGCAGTGCCTCTGTTGTCCTGCGTCACCTCTCGTGCCTGACACCGTGCAGACTCCACACTGGCTATCCACTGACTACTCAGGCCTTGTCGCTACCCTGTGAGGCGATGACTATTATTAGCTCTGCTTTCCAGATGAGGAAACTGAGGCACGGAGAGAGTAAGTGTTTTGCTAGTACATGACGGGACTGGGATTTGAACCCAAGGAGCCTGGCTTGTGCTGCACGCCCCACTGTGCCGTTCCTGGTTTGGTTCAGGAGGCCCGGTGCCTCCCAGGCAGGCTGGGCAGAGGGACTCTCTCTGCTTGGGTCCCGAGCCTCCCGACACGATGTGGGGCCCAGGGCGGGTCGTGCAGCCGCACTGGACGGCTGTTTCTGCAACCGTAAACGGGGGACAACGGTCCCCTCGCTGGGGGGCTCTTCTGTGGCTGCGGTGCGCTGTGACTGAGCCCAGGGCCCGACACAGGGTTCCCGCATCAGTCAGGAGTGACATCCCCTCCCCACGCAATCTTTAGGGAGCTAGAAGAGTTGGTAGCTGAGTTTTCTCAAAATACAAAGGGACACAAAAGTATCATTTCAAAACCACAGCACAGGGTTGGGAGCAGGATAGGGAGGGAGGGGCTGAAGATAAGGATGCTCTGGGTCACCAGCCTAGACAGGCGGGGACAGGAAGGCCACTGCGACAACTGACAGGACAGGCTCTGGCTACAGCTACCCTTCCCCCAGCCCCAGCTGGGCCTGGGGACCGGAACAGCCATGCCCGGGTGCCTCCTTCCTTCCCTGAGCAGCCAGCAAGATGCAGGGAGCCCCCAGCCCACGATGCCCACCCCCCCGCAAGGCAGGAACTCCCTAGAGTTGTTGGGGCTCACCTGTGACCCCAGCACGGAGACACTGGGCATCATCCCCATGGGAGTTGTCAGGGACAGCCACTGACCGCTTCTGGGACAGTGGGTCCAACCAAGTCCTTTCCTCCCTGCTGCTCCCCAGTGGCCAGGAGGTGTCCCCCTCCAGGGTCACGGTGAGCCCAGGGAAGTCAGGTGGGCCACTGGCCCATGGCCCAAGGACAGCCCAGCCTATGGCCTGAGCCACCCTGACTCCTCCAGCCCAAATTCACTGGTGTCCTGCTGGGCCACAGCTGCCATCATGCTGGGACACCACCACACCTACCAGGCCACAGAGGAGTAGACATGGTCACACCCATTGAAAAGAAGGCAAGAAAGTTGAGAGCCTCGTCTGAGAAATCAGGGAGCGTCTGGCCCCATCCCCAGCACTAAGAGAAGCTCTGAGCCCCGGAATCGCCCAGCATGTCCGACGGGTACAGCTGAGCTCAGCAGGAGGGTTCAGGTTGACGGGGCACATTTGGACTCACATCCTGACTCTTCCACCAACCTGGGGGAGCTGGGGCCAGGCACCTGACTCCGCTGGGTCTCAGTCTCCTCGTCTGTAACATGGGGATGAAGTGGGCTCTCCCTCACAGGGCCACGGGGGTGAGGGGACATTGAGGAAAGCACCTACTGAGTACAGTGGCCTGCACACAGTAAGTGCTCACTAAATGCTGGCTTGGCAAACAATGTAGAGGAGCCGTGGCCCCAGCCAACAGCCCCGATCCAAATGATCCCTGCACCCCAGTGCGGGCCCCCCCAGAGACACATCGCACTATCATGAACTGCCACATCCTCAATTCACCGCCGCTCCCCACAACCACCCCGGAGCACGGGGCAGGGGGCTGCAGAGAAGAAAAAGAAGGAACGAAAACAAAGGGCAGCTCCATCTTCAAAGCCGCTGCCTCCCTCGGCAGAGGTCCTGGCTGCAGATGTAAGCCGGCCAGGCTTATCGAAACCAAACTTCAAGTTCAAAGGGAAGTTATCAGAAAACCACCTTCAGGTTCAATGTTGCCTTTCAAGTTCCACTTGATAAAACCCAAAGAAAAGAAACCTCTGTCCCTGCTCCCTCCTTCCCGGGAGCCCCCTCCTGCCCACTGAACAGAGACAGCCGGTCCTCTGCCAGGTCCCCCACTGCCTTCCTTCCTTTCTCCTCTCCCAGGGAGGAAAGAACACCCCTCCCCCCACCCTTTCCCATGTCTTCTCCGGAGACCACGGTGGCCTGGATTGTCCTTCTTTCATCAGAGATCCCTCATCCCATCCCAGCTCAGAAAACCACCCAGACACCCACAGCAGGGGGCCCTTCTCAGCACGGGGCTGGGCACAGATGAGTAGTAGGAATGGGAGAGCCATCCCGCCCTGAGGCCCTGGGGGCCAGGAACGAGGACGGTCAGCAACCCCAGCCCTACCAAAGGTGGCCTCTCACCCTCTCACTGTGCCCTGCCAAGAGGTATCAGAGAACCAATCAGAAAGCTTTGCAGACCCCCATGCCAGAATCAGGGGCCAAGCTTCTGCATCCACATGGACCCTCTGGAACCAAACAACGCCAAACCACAACCTGCCCACATTCATCCCTGTGCAGAACAAATCACCCCCCTCCATCCATCCATCCATCTGTCCGTCCATCCACCCATCTCCCTCCATCCAAATGTCTACCTGTCCACTCACCCAACCACCCATCCATCTGTCCATCCATCCACCCATCCACCTCTCTCTCTTCCCATCCATCCACCAATCCATCCATCCATCCACTCATCCCTCCCTCCTTCCCTCCCTCCCTCCATCCATCCACCTGTCAGTCCATCTATCCCTCCCTCCCTCCCTCCCTCCATCCATCCATCCACCTGTCAGTCCATCTATCCCTCCCTCCCTCTCTCCCTCCATCCATCCCTCCCTCCCTCCATCCAAATGTCTATCAGTCCACTCATCCATACGTCCATCTCTCCTTCCCTCCCTCCCTCCATCGATCCAACCTCAGCAAAGCTATGATGCTGCTTCGAGATGGGCTGCGGCCTCAGACTCTGAGCCCCCACTGTCTCTGACTCCTGTTCCGCCCAGCGGTTTGTTTTCCCAGAGACGATCTGTGGGGGCGTGATTTCAGGGGGACCCTGGTGACTCTTCCATTCCGAGTCACAGCAGCAACAGGAGCTACTGCTCATTTGAGAGAGGAAAGGGCAGCAGGAAAAAGCAGGAGAAAAAGGAAGAGAAGGGACAGAGCAGGAAAAAAGCAAAGCCTGTCATTGCCTCTGGAGAACCTGAGGGTAACCACAGAGCAGGATTGGCAAACCACACCCCCGTGAGCCAAAGCCCGTCCACTGCCTGCTTTTGTAAATAAAGTTTTATTGGGACACAGTCAAGTGGACGCACAGTCCATAGAGCCCACAGTGTGTCCTCTCCTGGCCCTTAGGAAATGCAGCCTTCACCCCCACCGGGGTACCCTGATCAGCAGGGTGCAGGCGGGCTCTCACCCGCCGCTCACCTGCTCGGCGGGGAACCCTGACGCAGTCCACAGCCTGCCCACCAGGCACCGTGGCCATGGAGACAGGAAGTGCCAACTCTGCTGCCTTGAAACCCATTCTCAGCTCATATGAGTCTGGGGGCAGCGGGTGGAGGGCCTTTTCTTTGGAAACCGCTCCCCGTCCGTCCCTCCTCACACCACCTCACACCACGGTGTGGCCATGAGGCGGAGCTGGCTGGCTGTGTTTACCAGATGACGCTGCCACCCCGCCCCCGCCCCCGGCCCCTGCCGCGTTCGCCCCAGCCTGGCATTGCTCCACCCCCAGCAACTGCCAGATTAAATGCATTACTTGACCATCTTCACCCGGCTCCCTTTGATGTTCCCTTCTCAAGCTTCAAAATACCTTTTGGAGGGAGATCAGACAGCATTAAACAGAATTACTAATTAATTAAGCAAAGTTAAATTTTAAACACTGTTTGTTGTGTTAGCCAAAAGCCTGAACAGAACAGACTTTTTTCCTCTGCTGAGATCAAAGACACTCTCTTCCCTCTCCCCTCCCCCAGTTTAAAAAAAGGGAGGAGGGGAGGAAGATGGGGAAGAAGAAAGAAGAGGGTGCTTGAGGGGCATGGGGCACAGAGAGGGGACACCGGGGTGGTGGCAATGTGGGTCCTGGTCTAGACCGTCACCCCCCACCCCACCTGTGGGCCCACTGGGCTCATGGGACCACACACAGGGAGAGCCATTGTCACTTTCTGGGGACTGTCCACCCTGGCAAAGAGCAGCGACCCAGGCAGCAGGATAGCACTGCAGACCCAACACGAGCTGCCGACAGCAGGCGCCACCCAAACATCGTAAGAAGGGCTGTGAATCAAACAGACTGGCCGGCCGGCCAGCTCCCACCACAGGGGCTTGGGGGCCGAGTCGCAGGGGAAGGCGCGCTGTGGACTGTCCATCAGCGGCACAGATGCGTGGACCGCACGTGACATTTTTTGGACAGATGACCAAAGCTGTCCTGAGGGGGGCGCCCTTTGTCTAACTCGCGCAGACAGTACTCGCCGCTAGCGGAGCGCTGGCTACTCTCATTCCTTCCAGCACATCGTCTCGTCGTGCGGTCCTGTCTGGGATCTTCTGAGGGCCGCGCAGGGCCCGCCACCACCACGCAGCCACGACGCATGTCTCTTGAGAGCTGGGGGCCCGCTGGCTCCTGGCCGGGGGCTGCCCACCGTGGACGGCGCGCACCACGCGTGGACCCACCGGCGTGCTGCGCTGCACCGAGCCCCGCCAGCGGACGGGAGGAAGGGACACAACAGAAGTGCCATAACTTCTGGCTTGAGTGGGCCTGGGGACCAGGACAGGGACGGGGCTGATGGGAAAGGGGTGGACTGCTGGTGCATCTGGCACCGAGGCTGCCATGCAAACCCTGACGGTGCTGGCAGAGGTCCTTTTACTTTAACGCGACCCAGAGCACCCTGCTTGACGCTCCACTTTGAAAGAAGAGACACCTTGGAAACCCAGGTGCGACTGAGTCGGCCCCACCAAAGAGCAGAAATGACTAACACTCAGAGGCATGGCAGACACCTCTCCCAGCCCAGGTACCTGGCGAGCGCTCAGCTTACACCGCGTTAAGATCTGACACAGGCCAGAGCTTCCTGGCTGGAGTTTGGACATTTGCGCCCCCCGCCCCCCCCCCACCGTGTCCACTGTCCTTTCTCAATGGTCCACGTATGGACTATCGGCCACAAATATTTTCATCTCAGGATGGCCGGCCAGGATGCTTCTGACTCCCCAACCCCCCCGACAGCTGTTAGAGGGAAGGCAGATGAATTTTAATATTAGCCTATGCCAAATATAATTAGGCAGCTTAATCTGCTGCGTGTAAAAAGAGAAAGAGATCGTGTGTGCATTCCAGGCCAAATGGTTTCTTGCGCTACGTGCTGAGGCCCTCCTTGGGGAGGGTCTCAGAGACACACTGATCTGCCCAGCCCTGGGTGCTGGGCACAGGGGCACGTGAGTGGGGACGCCCACTCCTTCACGGACTCCTTCGTGTCACTGTTTGCATTTGACGTAAGAGGAGACGGAGCTTAAAAAGCAAACTCAGGCCGTTTCGCTCCTGAAAAGGATCGCCGGCCAGCGCCTCCCAGCCCCCTCTCTCCTCTGGAACTGCTTCGTCCCATCTCTTGACCCTGCCATGCCCTCATGCGTGACCCCTGCCAAGGACCCTCTTTCTGTCTCTCCAACGCCTGCTCACCCTTTCGGTGTTCCGCTTCGGCCCGCACCGCCCCCCACCTCTGGGAAGCAGCTTCCCCGCCCCTGGCAGGTGCTCAGAGAGTCCAGACAGACCCTGCCACACCAGACCGAGTTCATCACCATCACCAACACGAAGTGAGAGTTGCAGACCTAGGACTTGAACCCAGAAGGTGTAGAAACAGAAGAACTAAAATCCCACCTGCCTGCCCTGGCTGCTGGTCTCCCCACTTTGTCACACCAGCCTTGTGGACACCTGTCCCTGCCTGTCCCGCCACCATTCTCCTGCTGATCACCGCATCGGGGCCTCGTCTGTGGGACCACTGCTCACCCGTCTCAGCCCATATGGTTTCGGGGGCTGATCCCACTGCGGCTTCAGGGGAACACTCGGGACCCAGGCCCGGCTCCCCTTATCTGGCCCTGACGGCCACTGTGGCTGGTCCTAGATCAGCACCCAAGTTCATGGTCACACGCACAGGCTATGCTTCTGCGCCCCTCACTGGCATGGGCCCCTTTCAACTTGGAACCTGCAATGTGTTTTGAGGACATTTTCAAAATTAGGCATTTTTACGGCCAACCGGTGAAGACGGTTGTCTGTCTCTTCCTGTTCTGACTTCCCACACTTCCTCCTTTCCCGTGGCGCTGAGACGGCATCTCTGGAACCCTGCTAAGGGAAGGTTGAGTTGCAGATGCATTTACTTAGGTTTAGTGGGATATACCTAGTTCATAGTTATAAAAGAATCCTGTATTCTTTTTCTTAAAGAAGGCCCCCCAGGCCTGGATGAGCTTCAGGTCCCACAAACCTACATCCAGCCTGGCCACTAAAGCGAGAATCGAACTTCTGCAGGACGTATTGGGACTTGGCAGCCCTCACCTGTGGCGACTGAGCTCCTGGGACGTGAGTGCCTAGCGCCGGGTGGGCGCCTTTGCCACCTTCGGGGGAGGGGCTGACAGAGGGCGGAGGCGTTGAGTGCGTGCAGATGACGTAGTTTGAGCTCTCGCGTCCGGCCCGTCCTTTTCCGGAAAGTTCTACCCTAGGATTTTTCAATTCCATGGGCCCAGGCTGAAGCGAATTTGGGTAGCGTATCCAAAAGAACCAAACGGATCCTGAATGAACAAGCCGCCACCTGGAGCCCCTGCTTTTCGGGAAAGCCCACCACCACTGGAGCAGTAATTTGACCAACGCAGGGCTCCCTGAGGTGGTCTCAGGCCGCCCCCACCCACGAATGCCCCCCCTTCCGGAGACCAGCCAGGCCGCCCAGGGGCTCCCCAACATCCCGCCCCCCCCC
>PVKU01015199.1:0-19332 GCA_004027475.1 Anoura caudifer | reverse complement strand
CAGCTTTAAGAAATGTGTCCTCATAGTCATCTGGACTTGCATTGTGAAATCTTTCCTACATGAAGTCAAAAACCCACACACTACAACTGATCCTAGGCATTCACATTCAGGGACAAACCCCTTTCTGGTAACATAATATGCAGCCATGAAGGGAGTGACTCGGATTGTCTCATTGTGGGTAGAATGGGAGGATTCCAGAAAAGGGGAAAACCAGGACCACCTTGCACACTAGGACCATCTGGGTACCAGCAGAGGCCTGTTGTGCTCCATTGACTCATTGATCTATATTGGGTGAGCTTGGTGAGTTCCCCTGGAATTCCTGACATCCCTGTTGTTATAAGGTAAGAAGCTAAATTTCTTTGATGGCTTTTTAAAAATTCCTTGAGGTAGAGCTAGAGGTTAAGTTTTCAGAAGAAGCCAGACTAAGGCAAGATGGAGGAGAAAATGGATGGCTATTTTTAACTTTGGTTTTTCAGTTGAAGTTGCTTTCTTGTAGTCTTAACAAAACCTTTTGCTGCATAAATAAAAGTCTAAACCACAAACTGCTTCAGCTCTAAGGATGACTGGGGCATTTACTCCCTCCAACTTGGATCTCAGGCATTCTTACGCAACTGAGAATCTTTGTGGAGGCCAAGACACATGGGAAGGTTTGAGATGTGGACAGTCTTTGGAAAGTCTCTACTTCCTTGCAAGTACTTACAGAAATGAGAAGATTTAACCAGAAGTGATCCACTTAACATGGCCAGTATATATCTTTTCTAAAGCCCAAACTTTTGCATGCAAAATTAGAAAGGCTAGCTTTAAATTAAACTGCATGAATGGGAAACTTATCTTGATTGCAAATTAGAAGCACCTAGAAAGAAGAGCACAGGTCCATTAACCCTGGAATAGAAAACCAGAAAGACTAGTTCCCAGGACTGGCTCTGGCAGCAGCTGCCCCTGGCTCTGGGGTCTCAGTGACTGGGAGGCTGTGGAGGCTGTTGTTCAGACATTCTGCCCACTTCCAGGTTCTACTAAGGCCTGGACTAGTCCTTTTCCCTGGAGGGTCCCTTTCCTGGACCTGCTAACGTTCCTTGCCCCTGTCCAGTCTGGACTTTTTCCAGGTTTTCCTAAGCTGGGCTCTGCACCTTCATGTCAAAGAGGGTTTTCCTGACCTGGGGAATACCTAAGGCCCTGCCTTCTTACAACATAACAGGTGTGCCAAAACAAAGAAAGATGGCCCAAATGAAAGAACAGATCAAAACTCCAGAAAAAGAGCTCAGCAACAAGGAGATAGTCAACCTATCTGATGCAGAGTTCAAAACACTGGTGATCAGGATGCTCACAGAACTAACTGAGCTCAGTCACAAAATGAAAGAAGAAATGAAGTCTACCCAAAATGAAATAAAGCAAAATATATAGAAGACCAACAGTGAAGGGAAGGAAACTGGGACTCAAATCAATGATATGGAACAAAAGGAAGAAGGAAACATCCAACTGCAATAGAATGAAGAAACAAGAATTCAAAAAAATGAGGATAGGCTTACGAACCTATGGGATAATTTTCAGAGCTCTAACATCCAAATCATAGGGGTGCCAGAAGATGAAGAACAACATCAAGCAGTTGAAAACATAATGAAGGAGAACTTCCCTAACCTGGCAAAGGAAATACACTTCTAGGAAGTCCAGGAAGTTCAGATAGTCCCAAGAAGTTGGACCCAAGGAGGAACATACCAAGGCACATCATAAATACATTACCCAAAGTTAAAGATAAGGAAAGAATCTTAAAAGCAGCAAGAGAAAAGGAGACAGCTACATACAAAGGAGTGCCCATAAGACAATCAGGTGACTTCTCAAAAGAAAACTTACAGGCAAGAAGGGGCTGGAAAGAATTGTTTGAAGTCATGAAAGGCAAAGACTTACATCCAAGATTATTGTATCCAGCAAAGCTATCATTCTGAATGGAAATGCAGATAAAATGTTTCCTAGATAAGGTAAAGTTAAAGGAGTTCATCATTATCAAGCCCTTATTATATGAAATGTTAAAGAGAATTATCCAAGAAATAGAAGAAGATCAAAAATTAGGAACAGTAAAATGACAACAAACTCATAACTATCAACAACTGAACCTAAAAAAGAAAAACTAAGCAAACAACTAGAACAGGAACAGAAACAGAGAAAAGGTGATCATGTGGAGAATTTTCAGTGGGGAGGGGAGGGGAAGAATGGGGGGAAAAGGTACAAGGAATAAGAAGCATATTGGTTGGCATAAAATAGATAGGGCAAAGTTAAGGATGGTATAAGAAACAGAGAAGCCAAAAAAATGTATGTACAACCCATAGACATGAACTGAAGAGGGGAAGGCTGCAGGGATGGGGGTGCAGGGCAGAGTGGGGATAAAGGGAAAAAAAACTTGGGAAAACTATAATAGCACAATCAATGAAATTTACTTAAAAAATAAACATAACTTTTTGTTTTATAAATAAAGCCTTCACTGGGCCAGAGTGTAGCTATAGAACATCAACACCCACCAAATTCTTTTATCTTTCCAAAACCTTGTCTACTTATCTTAAGACTGATAGGTAACTGACTATGAAACCAAAGTCCTTCAAAGAGAAACTTGCTTTTCTCTCTCTACATTTTTGAAATGGAACTACCTGGTCTTCTTCAAAAACTCTTGTCTAAGCCATCTTTTAAAACACAAATTTTGGGGAAATAATTCTTATCAAAAGGGGAAAAACCTTAGCTGTATCTAAGCAAATCAATTTAATTTATTTCAGCTATCCTTTTCTAAATCAGTAAATTCTAATAAAACTTATTGAATATTTAGGTATTCTGAAATAACATGAAATAGTAAAATATTAATTGCTAACAAGTCTTAAGTTCACCTCTTTTTGGCCTTTTCTACAAAGAGGGTATAAAAAGGATTTAGAGCCGTAGATATATGCCTTGTGCTTTGTTGGAGGTGTGTTTCTTGAAGACCAATGTGTTTGCCAATAAAGGAACCTATGTTTCTAAAGGTCATGTGTGTTCATAAAAGTCAATCTAAGGAATGTAGGCTGCTTACTTTTTATCATTGAAAATTGAGCTATCTCGGAGTTTAAAGTTCAAATTAAGTTGGAAAGAAATTGTATGGTTTTAATAATAGAAGGAATAAGGCATGGAGATGCAATTTTGACAGACAAGAATTGAAGGTGAGTTATTCTTTAGATGGTTATTTCTAAATGAGTAAAAAAGTTTGTGAAAGTTATTAGAAAGTTGATAAAATATTGTGTAGGTTGTAGAAGTTTTAGATTTGTAAAAAAGGAAACCCAAGTAAGGCTCCAGTACCCCTTCCTCCACCTAATTTCTCTCTGGTGACATTCTTTGATGATTCTGATGGGACCTGGAATTATTTTCTGTGTACTTTCTCTTGCCCTCGTTGCTGTGGGGAGACCTACCTGCCAGCAGTGGAGTAAATCCTTCATCAAGTCACGTCTCATTAACATAGAAATAGAAGGTAAGACACAGAGTCACCATACAGGACTGTTCCCAGGTGACACCTGGGACACGTGGGCCAATAAGTCAGGAACCAGTCACTGCTGACATCCAAAGGGACCCATTCCTTTCCCTTTTGTTTGGTGCTCAGGCATTAGGAAGGCCACACTCAGGGCATGGAGTAAACATGTCCACAGGCAGGTGTAGAGTTAAGTCCCCTGTCTGAGTGGGTAAATCCATTCCCAGGGCATCTGGCTGCTGTCATCATGGGTAAGGTCGCCCTTAGGATATTGGGTAAGTACATCCATAAACACATCCATCTCTGTGTATTTCTCTGCTGGTGTGAACTATAACTCCTGGTCCTCTATCTGAAGCACTTACTGTCTGTCACCAGGTTTCTGACCTTTTAGGGGGCCAAAGCAGCCCCACCCAGACTCCTTCCTGCTCCTTGATTCCTTGGATTGGAGCCTCATTTGTGCGACTCATTCACAGCCCTTGAAACTTTCATTGAAAGTCTTAACAAAACTTGCTGCTTTGCCCTGGCTGGTGTGACTTAGTGGATTGAGTGCTCCCCTGCAAACCAAAGAGTGACCAGCTTGTTTCTGAGTCAGGCCACATGCCTGGGTTGCGGGTCAGGTCCCCAGTGGGGGGCATGTGAGAGGCAAGCACACATTGATGTTTCTCTCCCTCTCTTTCTCCTTCCCTTCCCCTCTCTCTAAAAATAAATAAATAAAATCTTTTAAAAAACAAGCAAAACATTTGCTGCTTGGTAATTAGGATCTTCTATCCACTTTTCCAGTCTTCTTAAAAGCTGTCAAAAGCAAATGAGGAAAATCTTATGCTTTCTCTACAAAAATTAGTAATTCAAATTATGTGTATGGTCTTTATGTGTTTAGTAGTCATATGTGTGGTCTGTATGTGATATGTGTATATCTGGGTATTTCCTATGGTGCACTTTCTGCCTCCTTATGGCATAACAGGGTGTAATATTTATTGGCTTAAAGAAATTAAATAGTAATATAAATGAACCAGGATCCTGAGGTCTTGACAAAATATTTCGTATTAAAACCAGTTTTAAGTTTAATTAATATCTTTTAGAATTATTACCATAAAATGTGTTGTTTTACAAAAAGTTTATGTTATAATCTTTTGGTTAAGTTTGACAACCTTCCCAAACTTTAAATTTTAAGAGTGAAGCAATCACTTTGAGTTATTCCAATGGGCCCCTGGAATACCTCATGAATTTGTTCTCTCTCCTTATACAAGATAAATTTTTGAACTAATTAAACCCATTTAATATGCTTCAAATGACATGGGAAGCTCTGCCAAACAATAACTATGTTCTATTTGTATAAATATATTTTTATCAAAATAAATGTTCTAAAGGTTTCAACCTGCCCTAGAAGGAAACTTGCAAAAATTCAAAGGTAAGTTCAAACAGGAAACTCTCAGAGGTCGCACGTGTCCTGTCAGTAACTCTGACAAACCAAGAGTGACAGATCCCTGTGGGCACATGGAGCAGTGGTGCTCCAGGTGTGTGTGGTGTGCACACTGGAAGTTTATGAATTGTTTCCAGTGCTCAGTGCACACTTCCGATAAGTCATGTGCAGTGTTTTAAAATCTCATGTGTTATTTCTTCTTTATTCATTGAACTTGTCTGTTAAATCCAGAAATATGGGCTTTGTATTTTTTATGTCATTTCATAATAATTATTACCGAGAAATTGTTATTTTGAAATGTTATATCTTACAAAGAAACAACATTCCTTATCAATTACATTATAATCAAATCTATAACCACGTCTATTTGTTTTGTCATTGGTAAACAATCATTGTTCTATTCTTAGGCATTTGCAAATATATTACAACTTTGGAAGAGTCCATGAAAAGAATTCTGACTTACTCTAAATTATAGGTATCTAAGCAAGTCGTATCTTTGAAGTAGATGAAGAACCCTAAGTAATTACTGGATTCATGGAAATGCTGGCAAATCAGACAAACAAAATCAATTATATGGGATTAAATGAACTAAAAATAATAATTATTATTGTTTATTATTTCTCTCAAAATATTGCTAATTTTAAATCCTTTTGTTTTCCAAATATAAGGAAACTTGTTTCTACATAAGTCTGACAAGAATCTGTTCTCTTTATTAAGATAACCAGTTTCTGATTGTGGTTTTATTAACCAAGTCTTTGGAATGACATGATCAAAAGAGGCATGCCTAGACTCTGGATATCACCAGAGTCTTAAGGAATTAACATTAACTTTGGAAGCTAATAAAAGCCCATTGCAGAAATGGCCTGGCACCTTGCTTGGTTTCATGCTTCATGGCAGTCTTTCCAGGTAAGAAATGAAGGTTGTTTTCCTGGAAAATGGCAAGGAAGGAAGCTCAAGACATTTTGGGGACCTCAAGAACTTGAGGAATCCACCAAATCTTATAAGAATTGCAGGCAAAGCCACATGGCAACTATATAGCTTGGCTTCTCTGTCCTGATGGGGGGACTAATTGAAGCTCAATTTGAAGGTTTCTTATGAAATTACAGGAAAGTAGATTTTTAAAAAGCTTATATGATCAATTACTACTCTTGTTGTATTCATGCAAAAAATCAGGTCAAGTTGAAACTGGACTTTCTGCAGTCTCTTTGGTAAAATTGAAGGTAATTCTAGGGACAGAAATTGCATTTCAAGGGAAATCACACTGCCCAGTTGTCACCCACAAAATAAAAGGAATCCTGATTTTTCTAGTTTTCTTCCAAGATAACGTTTCATTTTTCCCCCATCCTTTGTTTTGAAAACTACTGATACAGTGTAAGCCATACAGAATTTGCCTAAGCACCAGATGACATCACCAGAAATATCTAGAAGCTATCAAATTGTCACTTAATTTTATTTTGGCAAAAGCTTTGCATTTGGAAGGCTTCTCAATTGTAGTCTTGCAGACTCAGAGACTACTTTCTGATTTTTTGTGTTAACAACCTTTGTGGTCTTTCTTTTTCATAGGGTGTATACTCTGACCTTATTTCCCTGATTGCTTGCTAACACAATATATCTGCATTAGCACCTTCTGAAATGAGACTCAATAGTTTGGCTAAATTGACTTGTCAGGACTAGATGGTTGAGTCAGACAACAATTCCCTATCAAAATAATGATGGTTTGGGGATTCCAGCCTATCCCTACATTGGGAAATTCAGCCAACAGCCTTTCTGTTTTAGTCTCAGATCCTACTGCATTGTCTCTCTTAGATCAAACAGGAGGAGACCTCCATACCTTACAGAGGCAAGGACCATGACCCTTGTCAGCTGGAAGCAATTAGAAAAAAAGTACTCCTTTCTCATAACCCTTAAAAGATTTTAGGGATGGAAGTCTCCAATGGGAGAATGAGACAGGATAGTGAGAAGCAAAGAAAATTCCTTGGCAAGTGGGGTATGGAAACTGAGACAGATAGCTGAACACAGTGGCCAAGCAACATGCAGCCACGTGCAAATTCCGAAAGAAAAGAACACAGGGATGGAATTACATTCTTAATCTGAAGGTGAAAATATTTAAAGGTGAGAAATGTCTGACAATGTGACTTTCACCCTTTTTCTTCCTGTGTGGTCTCGCATTGTCCTCTCGTCCCTCGTGGTGGCCCACCTTTAGTTTAAATCCCAGACTAGAACCTCTTCCGTAAATCAATTTCTGACTCTTCCCTCAATCAGCTACACTTGCTAGCAGTCCTGTATTTTCAGTCTTTCTGGGCTGCTATAGTTAGTCCAGGCAGGTATGGCCCCCATGGCATGGAGTGAACCATGTTCAAGCTCTCTCACAGCCGTGGTAACTGAAGGAGATGATTCCCGGTTACATCATGGGTTAAAGTCATGCATACTTTTTTGTCTCCATTCAGGCTGGAAGACTAGTCTGCTGTTATTGATATGCAAAATAACTCTCAATGGTCCCACTCCACGTCTAAAGGGGTGCAGTCTGGGGTGGCCCTGGCTGCACCCCTTACACTTTGGGGTGAGGGTAAGGTGAGTGGGGTCAAATAAGAAAGTCTAGGTCTTGCAAATTGTTAGCTTTCTTGCCTCAGCACCTAGTTATTCTGGGTCTCTGGATTCACCATAACACTGGAAACTGGGATCTTAATGTAGGGTGTACAAATACAAAATGATAGCTTCACAATCAAATTCTGGTCTTAGTAATAGCATCAGAGACCCTCTCAATCACACATTGCTTTTGCTCTTCCTCTGTCTTGGTCAATCTACTATCCATCTTGTGGCCTCTCACTTTATTTCTGAAGACCTAGTTCAGTCATCTGAATTATCTCTGAAGCTACAGGGGAAGTTGTAGGCTGTTCACTTACAAACAGGTTGTGGTAAAGAACCTCATCAGGTTAATTCTGATAGATCTTTCAACTTCACTGTTGCATTGAGGCCATATAATTATTTTTAGTGGGAAGCTATCTTGTACATAATGGAGAAATAAAATTAGACTTTAATGACCATTGAAAAACATCTTTGTTTTCTTAATAAAATGTACTTATTTATAAAATTTTTAATGTGGCAAAACATACAAGAGGAAATTAAAAACACACAAAATCCCACCCATCATAAAAACTTCTGTAAATATTTCAAAGACCGTACATATGAACACATAGTTAAATATGTACAATTTTGCACATATGATATTGTATAGTATACACGAGGTCTTTCTAGAAGGTATCCAGGCATATAATATGTAAAACAGAGACACTTATGGAAGAAGATACAAAATACAAGAAATAATGTACATAGGACAATGACGCCTCAGTCTCCAAAGCAGGCACCCTGGGGCCTCACAGAGTTTTCCCAGAATCTCTTCTACTGTTCAAAGCATGGTCTTGATCCTCCTGCAACTTTACTCTGCCTTCTTTGAGCACTGAGAACCATGTGACTTCCACTGGGGTGACTGGGCTTTTGTTTCCAGATCATAACCATAGACCCCCAATTCATCTTGGCTATGACCTTCTTGAGGAAACCTGGTTCATTGGTAGTGATTTGAATCAAGTCATTAGAAACTGCAGCATGACTTTCCTTCTGCTGTGGTGTTAGAAGCCATGGAATGAATTTGGCCATGACATGTTTTATACCAAGATCCTGTGTCAAAATCTCAGAAACAGTTTTTGGAATCCCCAGATAAGCTTCTTGTTCTTGCATTGTAAGTCACAATCTTTGCTGACTGCAGCCTGTACTTATTCAACATTCTCAGGTGTTCTGCTTGTTGCAGGCCTTTCAGATCATGGATCACTTTCAACAGATTCTTGACCACCTTTGACGTGCTTGTGCCACATTTTTATTTGCACTGCACTCATTGCATCATCCCCAAAAGCCTTTTGAATCATCTGAATAGTTTCCATGGAGCAATGTTCAAGCTTAACACAAAATTTGATGCAGATTGTTGCTAAGCTCGCTCAGTCATTTTGAATGCAATGGCCACACAGTGCACATACTCACTCAACTGCTTCTACCACCCCAACTGACTAGTACAGTGAAGTTGTCATTGTGCACACGTATGCACATTCCAGCCCACTGTCCTTGGCTGCCAGGTTACATTGATGTCATGCAAACTGTTATCATTATATTAACAATGGCTGGACCTTTTCTGGACAGACCGTGTTGTATATTACCCTATAATCTCATTTTCCACTCAAAATTTCCTATGAACATCTTTTGAGATCAACAATATTGGCTTGTTTTAATAATTTTAATGCCCGCATAATATGACTTAGTTTGTAATATATCTCTCTTGGTTGGCAAACAGGTTCCTAAATTTTTATTATTATAAACAGCATTGCAATTAACATCTTTGAACATACATCTTTGCACAAGCTGAGAGTGACACTGCTTCACATTCAACATTTCTATGTATCCAGATTTTGCCAGGACCCAGAGCTTTACAAAGTGAATTAGACATAGATCTTGCTGCAAAGACATGCACAGACTGGTAGGAAAAACTGAACAGAGGAGCAATTAAAATATGATAAATGGCATGGAAATGCAAGGTAAACTATTAGCAAAAGAAAAGGAAAAGTAAACTGATTCAGGATATGGGATGGCTTCACAGGCATGGGCTTAGAAAAAGTAAGTATAAAAATTAGTCTCTACTCTTTTTTCAAGTGGTTATTTATAACAACCATTTATTTAAATACCTTATTTTCTTGCTCCCTGTGTGTAAATGAAGGCCAGCCTTTTCTTCTTCATATATCCTGTATTTATCATAGGGCCTCCTATCACTGAACCTTCAGTAAAGTATTGCTAAGTGGGGGTTTATAGGAAACCTTCTTGTCTGTAGAGCATTCTCCTAAAAGGAGAGAAGGGAGAATCACATAGGAGTAAATGGGCTATTCAAAATCCCTCTCACCTTCCCAAACTCAAAGACAAGGAAAGAGGGGTGGGAAAAATAGAGAGAAAGGTAAATTAACATATACTCCTTTGAACCTTTTTTTATTGTTCTGAAGAGCTTATGCAAGAAGAAATCTGAATGACCTTGCAGAAGGGCACACTGCAATTCTGATGATGTTAGAGAAATAGTTTACTCTTTATTTTAGTCTAGAATCTAATATCCCTCCCAAATGCCATTCATTGGTTAGCAAGAGAAAAAAAATTAAAGCCCAAGTCTAGTTTAAACCTAACAATCTGACCATTTAATCACACTTTTAAGAAGTATTTGGTCTATAATGGAAAATGTAATGCTTGATCACTCAGAGAGCCTCTCTTTACCCTGCTCTCTCCCTGAGCCTCTCTTTCCCCTGCCTCTCTCCCCAAAGCAGGGTGGGGGAAGTGTGATCCTGCAAACTCCTGGCATTCAAAGCATTTTTCCTGTGGTGGTGGCTGCCACCGGCTGGTCTCTGGGGCACTCTCCTTTGTGCACCTGATTGCAGAACATTCTGCAGGATACCACTGCTGAATTAACTAGTTAACTTGGGGTCTAGAATTTTGGCAGGGAAAATGTTCCTGAGTTGCTGTTACTGTACAAAGAATACTGCTGCCTGCACAACACCTGAAGTTAATGACATATTCTCCACCCCAAAATGTGGCCCAGCAGTCCACATTACTTGATGGTTGAGTGAATTCACTCTGCTAGGTGGGCCTATGGTAGTCCACTGGGTTTCAATTAAATACTCACAGCACACAAAATCTCAGGCAATCTTTGTCAAGTTAAACCCAGGACCACCTTCAACTTGAATATGATGTACAACATTTCTGTGACCAAGTACTCAACTTGAAATGTGGCCAAATCCATGTCAGATATCAAATTTCCTTTACAAAGAATTTTAATCTCCCTCTTGATAAATGAATGACTCTCATAGACAAAGGAGAAGCCCTAACCATGCCATTGTATCCACAACCTCATCCCCAACTGTGTTGTAGTCTGATGACTCCAGAGACAGTGCTCTTTTCACTATGTCTCCAGATCATTTGTCTGGAAAGATTAAGGAGTTTTGAAGGTCAAAGGGATATTTATTGGCCACAACTGGGTGTGGGACCAGCCCATTCCACATCTTCATCCTCCATGCCAGTTTCCTTGTGCCTTCATCTTTAGATCTTAGTTGTAGGATTTATGTTCAGCTAGACTTCAGGTGGTTCTGAGCAATGGTTGTTCTGTAGTTTAGTTTTAATTTTTATGTGGTTGTGGGAGGATGCAAGTACCCCATTTACCTACTATGCCATTTTGATCAAAGGCCCCCTCAAAAGTCTTAATAAAGGACATGACCTAACAATTCCAGCTCTACAAATTATCCTAATTATATGTGTAAGTATATACAACATAATTATGAAAAACCATTCATTGTAGAATAGCCCATTAAAAGATAATTCAGAAACCAGCTACTATGTTTTGCCATGTCTAATGAACACCCACATTTTTGTATGCATTATACATGGGATTATCATACCCATTATACCCAGGTATAATGTGTGTCCTTATTTTTCTCTCAAAAATTTGGGCAAAATAGTGTGCACTATATGTGGCAAAATATGGCAAATTTTCATTACTTGGAGTTGCTAAGAAGAAAAGTGGCATATCCCTTCAATAAAATTTAACACAGAAATTAAGAAAAATGGGGCAACTCCATGTATAATTACACATAAAGATGTGAAAGCATATTGTGTAAAAATGTTATAAATAAATATACATAATATCATTTTATTATGGTAAAATAAAGAAAATATTACAATTTTATATGTTCATTTAATTATTCAAAAATATTATTGAACCCAACTATATTCTATCTACTATTTTAAAGGTTTGAAATCAAATAAATAAAAAAAGAATCAAATAATGTCTCTGTTTCAGTAAAACTTATGCTCGAGTGGAAAAAGAAAATAAATCAGAAAATAAATACTATGTTAAATGGTGGCAAGTGCTAAGAAGAAAAATATGTAGCAAAGAGTATAGTGAGTGCTGTGCATAGAGAATTGCCACTCGATACAGGGCTCTTAGTAAAAACTTTTTCAGCCGAAGTGAAATTTGAGCAAAATTCTGAAGAAAGTGAAAATATGGCTGAAAAAAAAGAGTTTTTGAAGAGTGGAAACAAAAGTGAGGACCCCAGCTGGGAGCATGCATGGGGTGACTGAGGAACATCAAGGAAGCCACTCAAAAGACTGCCAATAAAGTGTTTACAAAGATTTGGAGCCACTGGAATTCATGCACTTTCTTAGAAAGAATATAAAATGGTACAGTCAGTTAAGAAAATAACTGGAACAAAATATGTTTTCCAATACTTTATTTATCTCTGAAAGACACCAGACTATTGTTACAGAGTAACTGGATATTCAAAAACAAATGCCTCTCTCACAAACTATTTTGGAGGAAGAGAAAAAAAAAGAACAGGTTAACAAATTTACTTTAGAATGCTATTTCATCAAGCCGTCATAATAGAACAAGGACACTGCAGGGAAAGAACAGTATAGACTCACTCATAAAGATGCAAAACTTCTAAATGATCACATATATATATATTTGCACATTAAGTTCAAATATACATAAATTGGAATAGATATGGATCTTATGCTGAAGTTCACAATCCAGTAGGGAGTTAAAATAACACGCGACTTGAAAGGTACAAAACGGGAAAGTTGTCAACTAGTTATTTAGATGTAAAATACAACTACTTGGTCATTAAGGAATGCTTCACAGGAAGGCAGCTTTAGAACTCACCTTGGAAGGACAAGATAGCATGGTTAGTAGCTCTTTCTGCAGTATATTACATGAGGTACAGTCCTCAACTCTTGTACTTGGCATCTGTCAACTTCATTATTTACTTGCACAATATTTGTTTCCTTATCCCTACTCCATTAAACACATATGTGTGGGTGATGTCACTTTACTCATCACATATTACTGTGATACTAGCACAGGGCTCATTCTTAGTAGATGTCCAGTAATGATTTACTGAAGTTTGTATAAAGATGAATTCTGTGCTCTTACTATCCCCTATCTGTGTCTAGATGAGTCCCTTGGAGAGAAAATAGGAGGAAAGAAGGTGGAGGACCCTGGAGCAAGGGGGACCAAAACAAACCTTTTATCTCCCCTTTCTCGACCTGAAGGGACAGAAACACATGGATGCTGATATTGAATGAATGTCTATACAATGATAAGAAAAAAACTGAGGCAATAACTGGAGAAAGTGAAAGTTTGTTTCCACAAAGCTGTTCTTATTTATGCCTCTAGAAAAAAACAGCATTACCTTCACTCTTTCTTTCAGATGACTAGTCTGAGATGCTGAAGGAAAAACCATGGAAGAAAGTGTGAAAGAGATGTCCTGGAGGAAGAGCCACCTGGTCATTGAACTCTAAGATTTAAATGGTTCCCATTTCTAAAAGCACCTGAAACTCATCGTCATGCAATCTCCTGATAAGATGCACAGCAAAAAAAAGGTCCAAATTTAGTACCTTCCTGCAGAGGTAAGCCTGAGCCTATTATGTCCAAGTAATTAGATATAAATTGGACATTAAAAGGTGATTCTTACATCAAAAATTCAAGTGAGGTGATACTGATAACCTCTGGTGTAGATTCCAGGAAAAGATTGCAAAAGTACGATGTAGCAAAAATTGCAGACCTTTGAACCTGGATAATGTGGCTTGCAGAGTGGCAGAATTACTGTTTTTCCTCTATTAGGAAGTTGTTTCAGGCAGTGGCAGGGGACAAGGGTTGCTGAGTGCCATAGAGAACTTAGTATATCTTTTCTTGCGTGCACTTTATAAAGGGCAAATTCCTTGCCTGACAATGACCGACAGTTATCCTGTGAGCGCCCTGGACACATTCCTCATGAGAAACCCAAGTGAGGTGCCAAGCAGCCAAACTGACTCAAACATATCTTTTGTCTCTGTAATGCTCTTATCCTCTGCAGTGCTTCATACATCCTGTGCATAGAACTGACTGTGAGTTTCAATTTTCCAGCCCTCGCAGATTTATTCCTTAGGACATGGCCTCTAAAAGCCCAGACATGACAGCCTGTGCACTTTCTACTAAACTGCTGTAACTCCAGGCTGGGAAGGAAAAAGGACACTGGAATATTAGGTAGAAGAATAATTAAAATAAGGGTGAAGTACATTATTGTTAAGAATTTGGTTACCATTAGCAAAGGGAGTTATGATCTACAAGAGAGTTTGGATACTTTGGGGCTCCTAAAAATGTCCTATTTTCTGATTTGTTTTGAGTTACATAGGTGTTTATTTTCTCATTCACTAAGCCATTCATTTATATTTTATAAAATTTTCTCAGTATTTTGTCTGCAAGATTAATTCATGATCTTGTTAATAGTTATACTTTGTTTTCATTGATGTTGAAATTGATACCATAATCTGCTGTTGATGGGCATTTACATTTTTCTCATGTGTGTAACTTTTAAAAGCAAATTATAGAGTCAGTCTAGTTTTGTGGGTCTGGAACTCAAGACTTTTAGTGGATTTGCCCTGTTTACTTAGGTAAACTGAAACTACAGTTTACAGAATCTCCTTCCCTGTATAGTTCAAGTTTAGTATAGACCACAGAGGTATTTTTGAGTGACATTTGGAAAGCAGAAGTGAAGCATTAGCTGTTATTCTTTTTTCTTCTTTTTATATGTAGAAATCGGAGGAGATTGGAATGACTTCAACCTAGGACAGGTGAGGCAACACCTCTTGGTTACAGCACCTGCATGAGACTTTGAAAATGGTTGGCTCCGTGCCACAGGGTCACACTGGCCTGGACTTACTATGGCAGCCAAGAAAGTCTAGAAAAATAGAGGAATGCTGGCAGGTGTAGCTGATTGTGGGAGGAGTTGGAAATGGGGGTGTACAGGAAGATTCACGATGGAATTTAATCCAAGCAAGGCAGTCATGTAGGTTGGAGCCACTCGGTTTTGGGTGAAACCATATGGTTTTTGTGGCTAACCCTGCAGTTTTGGGGCTCCCTTCACCACATGCCTTAGGAAACAGGAAAGCAAGATGTAGCATCGATGCAGGGCTCTTTCTTAGCAGTTTTGAAGGATGCCACAGAGATGTTGCAGGAAGGAAAGGCGTGAAAGGGCTCTTGCTGGTGGGCCATGAGAAGATGCCACATGGGTTTGGATTAAGAACTGGAGATCACGGTAACATAGCTGATGGTGCTGGGAACCAAGGGAGGCCAGCCAGCCCAGCACGGCTTACTGGGAAGGACCAGGGGCTAGCTGAGCCACAGACTTCTATTTTTTTCCTGAGATAAGGTACCCCTGACTGGGCAAAGGGGAGGAGAAAGGACTGTGTGTGTTTGTGGGTATTTGAAGGTACTTTGGGATTTTAACAAAGATATTAGTCATTACTCTAAGTCTATATAACTTTTGAATAAATAGTTCCTTTCCTTTTCACCAAACTCTGGCATTGAAAGCCATAATTTCTAAGGGTACTGGGTAAGGCAAACCTAGTGTAGGGGGACCCCAGGAGAGGGAGGTCCATTCAGCAACAGTATCTTATCCCCCTCCACGGGTCCATTCTTTAACATTATGACATGGTCTGGGAGAGAAGAACAGTCAGGAGAAGAGGTAGAATGAGGTTAAAGTGAGTAACAAGCGAGAGGCCCCACTGTTGGAAGGAACCATCCAAGGCAAATGTTCAGACACATTGTGAAAAGCTTGGAAATAAGATCAACGGAGGTCACATGTCTCTTTAACATCACAATGCACCATGTTTTGCAAACCTTCCTGCAGGTCATTTAAATTATCTGGGGGAATGTACCTGAGTTTGACTTTGCTCTTTAACATTTGAGTAGAACCCAGATGCTACAAGTTACACATTAACTTGTAGATTTCTGTGCCGGAATGAGATAATCCCAAAGATTATAGTTTTATAGCCAAAACTCTTTTTAATGTACATTTACAACCAACAGAACAGAAAGTGGTCTGTAAGGAGATGAAAGATTCAGGAAATGAATGGAAGGAAGAAAATGAACAGAGCAGACCAGAGGAAGGCACAGCTCAAGTTACCAAGAAAACATCAGCAGATTCACCCCTACACAGACATACACAGAAGAATCAACTGAGTCAGAAACTCAAAAGACAGTCCATACAATGAATGTGCTGCACAGATCACAACACCTGCAGCCAGGAATTCCAGGATGTGGATTCTCCCTGCTACTCAACACAATCATCAAATCCCCAACATCCTGGGGATGGAGGGAGGGTAGTTGGGTAGTGGTCAGAGGAGGGGAGACAGGTGAAGATCCAGTGAAACTAATCAGGAGACAGCTCATTGCTAAAGGCTTCTGACATCAATACTACAAATGTGAAAAGACTAGACTACTTGTAGACTCAAATACCACAATTTCAGTATTTTATGTATTAAATGATATAAAGTAGATAAAATTCACCTTTACAAATGCAATAATCTTTACCTTTCTGAATTCTAATATGCAGAAAGGCCACTGTCTCTGGACGCAAGTTTGAAAGTATGATTTCTTCTCAGAAAGTTCTGATGTTTTATCCATTAGTTGAGAAGGAAAGAACAGAAAATGATATCAGTTTGCTCAAAATCCCTACTGACAGTAGAAGTCAGCTTATCTCTAGGAGTGCAGAAATGTAATAAAAATTTTGCCTCATTTTTCAAGAAAGAAGCCATGCAAGGAATGTGGACATTTGTGTAAGACTGTTTTTGAAACTATGGATATTTTTTCCATTAAGTGATTGAGACAACAAACATTACTTGTGGAGATACAGTGTAGGTTTGCTTTGGGAAAATGAGAAGTGGGGCAACATCTTGTCTGGGTCCAGCCCTCTGCATTCCCCAGCTCAGAAGGAGAACAAAGACAGATCACAGATTGGAGCAGAATTAAGCATTAAAATAGTGAAGAAATGCCCAAAAGATGCAGAACAAGTTATATGACTTCTTCCTTCTGGAGGTTCACAGAAGTTCAAATTACAGATGGATGAAAAATTAGCCTGTGAAATGCCTTTTGTTCTGCCCATATTTGATCTTCAGGATTTCAATCTGATTTGAGTGTAGACTATGTTATAAAGCATAAAATGAGTGATATATTTGCATTAACTCACAATCTCATGTACATAAAGTATAAAACTCAGAAAGGTCCAATAATAAAGATAAGTACATCTGACTTAACACTCCTGATTTTATGTTAGAATTGGTGTCACCACATTAGAAGAGAAAGGAAGCAAAAGCAAAGCACAAGTGTTTGGTGAGGCCCTGTGCTGGTGCTAGGCCCACTGAACACATCATTTCAGTTGTTTTCTTTACTAAAAGCATTTGGATACTATTATCCTCCTATACAGCTACAGAAACTTCAATTTAGGGAAGGGCAAAGAGAAAAACTGTGAATCCATTTTGCAATTATTTCCTGAACACCTATTATTGTCCAAGTACTCTGCCAAATCCCACGGGGATAAAAGTGAATGTGAGAGCATCCCACCCTTAGTGGGGGAGACCAGTAGAAGACAAACAAACAATAATTACCAAAAAGATCATGAGGCCACTTACAAAGTTATCAAAAAGATGATGTGAGATTGAAGAGAGAGAAAGAGAGAAACTAGAATTAGTTGCTTACAGGTAGATGTTTGGCCAGAGAAAATACTAAACACTATATTCAGCATTCATAGGAGAATTGGACCAAATTATTATAGAAATTATCTGAAATAATAGTTTTTATAAGAATACTCATAGCATAACAATTTAAAAACTAATAATAATAATGTCCACATTTTATGCTATATTATGTTTATCGGGCAGTAGCAATTAAAATGGTGTGCTACTAGAATAGAAATAGAAAGATCAAAAGAATCAAGGAAAAAACCATAACTGGAAATTGGATACAAGATAAAGGCAGCATTTTAAGTAAGTACAGAGAGAATAGCATACCATTTAAGTAAACATTACTAAATCATCATCACATGCTTTACACAAAATATAAAAAATCCCATATAAGTGAAAAATGTTATCACTAATTTATAACGTTTTAGAGGCAAAGGTCTTATAATAAAACCAAAGTCAGACAATATTCAGAAAAGTATCTGTAGCCCTGGTTGGCATGCCTCAGTTGGCTGAAGCATCATCTGGTAACCAAATGTCACCAGTTGAATTCCTATTCAGAGCACATGCCTGGTTGTGAGTTCAATCCCTGGTTGAGGCACATATCGGAGGCAGCTGATTAGTGTTCTCTTTCACATGTCTCTCTCTCTCTCTTTCTCTCTGCCTGCCCCTCTCTCTCAAATGAAAATAAAGTAAACCTTGTAAAAAATGTATTTATAGATCTGATCACATATTAATTTAAAACTTTTATGTAGCAAAAATAAAGCAAAACAAAACAAACACAAAATTCAAGCTTAAAAAAAAAGGTATGATGAAAGGAAAAAATATTTCAATATATAAAAAGCAAATACTTGCCATCATAATATGTAAATAATTGATAAAATGTATAAATACACATGAAAAATAAACACATCAAGAAGAAAATGCCAAGAACATTAAAATGCACATCCAAACAGCTGAAATATAAAATGTAAGTAAATAAATAAATTTAAATGTAATTAATATTCAAATAAATGTAAAATAAAGCACAATCAAATCAAGGTTGACAAAGATTAAAATAAATAATAATGTAAATATTAACCAGAATATGTGGA
Source organism: Anoura caudifer (assembly GCA_004027475.1). NCBI lineage: Eukaryota > Metazoa > Chordata > Mammalia > Chiroptera > Phyllostomidae > Anoura > Anoura caudifer. The sequence goes on along the minus strand of PVKU01015199.1, from coordinate 770 downwards.
GATGAAAAGGTTTATATACTGTTGGTACACCAGAGAGCCTTTTCATAATGTGTATCAAAAGTCACCTTAAATTTTTTTTTACTTTAAATAATTTTTATTTTTAAATTACATTTGAAGTTTGGCTTTTATTTCATAATCATAAACTGAACTCTGCAATACAGCTAGATTTATAAGGGATAAGGAAAACACGGAACCTGCCCTGGCTGGTACAACTCGGTGGATTGAGTGTGGGCCTGTGAACGAAAGGGTCACTTGGTCAATTCCCAGTCAGGGCATGTACCTGAGTTGGAGGCCAGGTCCCCAGCAGAGGGTACGTGAGAGGCAACCACACATTGATGTTTCTCTCCCTCTCTTTCTCCTTCCCTTCCTCTCTCTCTCAAAATAAATAAAAATAAAATCATTAAAAAAAAGAAAACATGGAACCCAATGAACTGAGGCAAGAGCACAAAGATTATAGAACATTCCAAACCAAGGGAGGTGAAGGGGGACTCTCCTGAGTTACAGAAGGAATGGTCTAGTGGTTAAGATAAAACACAAGTCACATTAGAGTTGTCCAGTCAGTAATGGTGATCTTCTTGCTGGTCTTGTCATTCCTGGACCCATAGCACTCCATGGCTGTCAGAACATCCATGTCGTCTTTCACCTGGCTGAAGACCACATTCTTGCCATCCAACCACTCAGTGCAGATGAAAAACTGAGAACGGTGTGTGTTGAGTCCAGCACTTGCCATGGTCAAGATGCCAGGACCGTTTTTTTTTTTTTTTTTTTTT
>PVKU01015198.1:0-19340 GCA_004027475.1 Anoura caudifer | reverse complement strand
AAGTGAGCAAAATAGAGCCAGAGACATGGAAATAACACACTGACAGTGACCTGAGGAGCAGGGGGAGGACAAGGAGGGAAAGAAGGGGGAGGGGCAAATCAAGGAACATGTATAAAGAACCCATGGGCAAAGAAGGGGATGGAGGATTGAATGTGGAAGTTGGGTGGTTGTTAGGGCAGGGGAGAGTAATGGGGGAAGTGGGGACAACTGTAATTGAACAACAATAAAAAGGTTTTAACAAAAAAAATTATGTTTGATGGGAAAAAAGCAAAGAATAAAGTAGTATTTACAGTAGTATTCCATGTGCAATGACAAATCAGTTTTCTGTGAATCTGTTAAATAAACTGAATTCTAGTTCTATACACAATTTTAATAGTGGTCATTGCTTAGTGGCTGGATGTTAAGTAACACTAAAATCTATTTTAATAACTTAAGGTAATTGTATATGATGTTTGCACTATTTTTGATTAGTCATTAATCCAAGTCATGAAAAACCTGGTACAATCTCAGGTTCTTAGAATATTCATTCATTTTTTAGGTGGCAATTATGTAAGAAACCTGGAGACTCTCTCTTCTTCTTGGAAGATGGAGTAAGAGATTGCACTAAGCTTTTCATTAGATCTTCTTCTCTAAGTCTGTCTGTCTATCTGTCTATCTATCTATCTATCTATCTATCTATCTATCTATCTATCTATCCTTATCTCCCTTTAATGTATAAAGTGTGCCTAATGTATGTACTTCAAAGATCACAAGAATGAAAAACACATTCTAAATATGAGATTTCCAGCTGGTTATTTATTGTGCATTATGTATTGAACACAGTTTTAAGACAAATAAAGATATTTTAATAAACCTTAAATATTTTCTCTTATAATCTCAAATAATTTACTTGTTATTCATAGACTATATCACATATCAGAACCTCTCCATCACTGTTCAAATCTGTGCCCAACTTAATGCACTTTATTAAAAACATTAAATATATTGATATCTATAAAAATTAAACCCATTCATTTTGTATAAAATTAGGCTCATTGACCATGATTCATACATATGTAATAAAGATATACTTTAAAATTTTGTATTAACATATAATTGGCATATAACGTTGTATTAGTTTCAAGTGCACAAATAAGAGTATAGTCTGCTCCAATACTGTGTGTAATGAGTCAGTGTTATAGGTCAATTCCTTCATCACAGCTCCTTATTTTGCTCAGGCATTGGTATCCCCAAACAAAAGGGCAACTAGGGATGGCAATTGGACTCGATGTATACTAATATAAGCAATTAGCTCCACTGTGATGGGAAGCTGGTTTGCAAAATTCATTAAACAAAAACTAATAATTCTCACTATGAGTATGTTGGTGAGCCTAAGAGAAACAAGTTTAATCTGGCTTGAAATCCTCTGTAGAAACCTGCTATGAACTGGGGAAGCAATGACAGCAATACTGAGCCTGAATGTCTGCCCAGCCCATGTAACTAGGACTTTCAATAAATCACTTTTCCTTTTTGAACATCATATCCACTCTGTCAAAAGAGGGGCTTAAACTAAACAATCTTCACTGAGTATTCCTGCTCTCACATTCTGTATTTATGTTGGTATGATCCTGTCAATGCATAGACCTATTTTTATCTTTTGGGACATTTTTAAAAATAGCAGATGAATGCAAGCATATTCACAACAAAGGACTACACTATATATGACCTGAAGTGGAAGTGACAATGATGACAGAAATGATTGCATGGTTGCTGGAGCCCCAATACCATCACACCGGACTCATTCAACTAATAGTGACAGCTGAAGTATGAAATGGCATACTTCTTGGAAAATATATATGATAATATTTACTCAATCTAAATTTTATACACATACAGCACAAGAACATTTTCAACACCTGGTTTTATATCCAAGATAAATGACTACATCTCCACCAAAACACATGTACAGAATGTTCACAGCTTTTGCTGACACCAAGACGGCAGCATTCAGGACAATTTTAATTCAAATGGTGTGTGACCACTGGATACATACACTTGTCCCTGTAGGATTTGTCCTTGGATGTTATCTAGACAAAGTAAATGATGAAAACTAACTAACTGCCTTCCCAAAACAGAGTCCGTTATTTAAAAGTGAATTGAGACCCAATGAAGAAGTCACCTGTAAGTAAATGCAGTGGATGAATTACAGAATGTGTACAGTTTTTAATTATGAGAAAAATAAAAACATTCCATTTGAACAAAAGAAGAATGTTCACAATAGCATTATTGATTATAGAAAAGGAAAAATAGCTGTCTATCAACTTAAAGTAGATAAATTAATGGCGATCTATTTGTACAAAATACAATTTTCCACAATGAGAATGAATGCATGGCAACTCCACGCAACAGCATGGCTGGAGCACACAAGAGTGGTGTTGAATAAAACAGCGTGTTCTGTAAGCATCTACTTATGTATGGTTCCAAAAATATGAAAATAGTACTCCATGATAAAAGCCAAGGTAATTACTCTTTTGGGTAAGAGATTAATTAATTTGGGAGATAACATGTAGGGGCTTTAGTAATTCTAGTAATTTTCTGATTTTGGGTCTGGGTCCTGCTTCCAGGATTAGTTTATTAATTCACCTACACATCTCCCCATTTAAGTCTTCTCTATGTGTAAATTACATATTAAAATTTTTTTCAAGAACAAGTTTATTCACCATCAGATTACAAAATTTCAGAATTTCATTATTTTAAATTTTTCTCTCTCCACCTATGCACCAAATAATGACATTTCAGTCAGTGATGGACCACATTTATAATGGTGGAGCTGAAAAATTCCTGTGACCTAGTGACATGCAGCCATTGCAATGTCATATCCCAATGCATTCCACATGTGTATGGGGTGATCCTGGGGTAAACAAACCTACTGGGTTCCCAGTGTATAGAAGTATAGCATATATAGTTATGTACAGTACATAATATTTGATAATGATACTAAATGACTATGCTATGGGTTTATGTATTTGCTATACTATTTATTGTGATTTGGAATATACACTTTCCATCTATAAAAAAATGGTGCTGTAAACAGGTTGCCCTGTTACACTGGCAGCAGCTCACACATCTTGTGTTAACCACGTCTCTTGATTGCATTGTTTTTTCTTGTGCGTGATGTAATCACATGTTCTTTTATAAATGTACTGTAGCCAAAGTGTTCAATGTTTGTAAAGTCTACAATAGTGTACACTCATGCCCCAGGCCTTCACATTCACTGCCACTCAGGCACTGACTCACCTAAAGTGACTTCTAGTCCTGTAAGCTCCATTTATAGCAACTGTTCTAACAGGTGTACTGTATTTTATCTTTTATCCTGATTTTTGCTGTACCCTTTCTATGTTTAGAAATGTTTAGGCATGCAAATACTTACCCTTGTGTTATAATTACCTACAGCAATCAGCACAGCAACAAGCTGTGCAGCTTTGCAGCCTGGGAGCAGCAGGCTGTAGCATACAGCCAAAGTGTGTAGCAGGCTCTACCATCCAGGTGTGTGCAAGTGCTCACACACCTGTGATGCTCACACAATGATGAGATCACCTGAGAATGCATTTCTCAGAATATATCCTTATCATTAAATGACATGTGACTATAGTAATTTCTTAGATACAATAAAATTCAGCATATTTTTTGTGAAATAGATGGTGAAACATTCATAGACAATTCAGGAGAAATTATCTATTATGTTGGTAAAAATTGCTGTTTTTGTTATAAAGCAAAGATGTCTTATTCAACCCTTGAGCTTCTAATCTTTTTCCAGGAGCAGGGAAACTTAGTAAACTTGGTTTTCTTTGGTACCAATATCATGCACTGAACTTATTCATAGTGGCTCATGACAGAGCCATACAATTATTTTCTGAGTGGGAGTTTGCAAGTAGATAGACAGTTACCTACATAGTATTATATTTAGAGGCACCAGTGGTACCAGAGATGTCATATAAGCACAGAATTGAGTATTTATTCACTAGCTTGATTCTTATGTCTTAAATTCCAACTAAGTCATTTTTCCATGATTTAAGAAAGCTATCTTTAATTAACTACAAGTACTTTGGGGATATTAATCACCCAGGTTTTAATAATAATGTAACCACTAAGTCTCAGGTTTTAACAAACAGAGTTCAAAGTAATATAGACCAAAAGGACTGTAAGGGCAGCCACACGTAGGATGTTAAATTTAGGTCCTGCCTCAACACAATATAACCTAAAGAGATTTGTCATCACTGGACACAAACAACTACCTGATGAGAAAATGGGCTTGGAAAGGAATCAGAGTAAAGTGACCAAGGACAATTCTCATTTCTTTACCAGGCACCAGAGAAGTAGATAATGGTGGTAATGCTCTTGGGTAAAACAAATACATCAGTATCTTCACTTTGATGGGTGGCAAATTATTATAATTACTTAGTTGGAGCATTGTGTTCAAATATCTCTTAAAATGGTAAATTAATATATTGACATCTGCATCATCACACAAAAGATGGCAATAAAACATAAAAAGGCAGGTACTGAATTGTATCATTAAGGAACCATTGCTCCCCAGTAAAGAATACTTTAATGATTTTACCCTAAATGTGGCCCAGCTATAGGAACCAAGAAAATAGGCAATGTCCCCATCTAGTTCTAGATGAAATTTTAGAAGAAAAAAATTACCTTGACTTATGTGTACATACATTGACAATTGCCTATCACTTCATAAATTATCTTTTACACACAAACTTTGCTTTATGGGGAAGAAATAAATTAGCTGTAATAAAGCAGAGTGGATAGCAAAAAGGCATTATTTATCCACTACAATCTACAGTAGAATTCAATTAACACAGACTAAGTTGTGCATGCCAGCATCCTGCAATGAGTCACATATTACAACATGTCTTAGAACATGGTCAATGCAGAGAGTATCCCCCAAGGTCTGGGCATTGCACAATGTCAGGGGCACCTTATTAATAGGTGTTTCTTATTTTCAATGTGCTCCCTGGAATTATGTAGCACACTTAGTTGCACACCAAAGTTAATAATGATGATGTTTTCAGCTAAGATAAGTAAAATAAAGTATGTTTCAGTCTGAAAACCTTTTTATTGTTCTCTTCTGCCCTGCATCATTGAGTTAGAAGTCTCAGCAATACACCTTCTAGATATCTTCCATTATTCTCATTGTATCTAAATTGAGTGTAGAGAGCAGTAATTATTGATCTTGGTCTTCTCTCCAAGTTAAGGAAGAGTAGTACTAGATACACTATATTGCTTTTTTTCTTTAAGTAACTTTCTGCTCTGTTCATGCATGTGTCCCAGAGAGGTATCATGAAAAGAGCAACCCTTCCTCCAGGTTCATTCAGTTTACTGTCCTTAAAGCTCCAATTTAAAAAAATAAAATAAAATTTAATAAACTAACTCAGCCAGAAGGTAGTGTTAGTGGCTTAAATTAGATTTGTTTTTACCCTTCCTATGCACTGTTATCTCCCTATAAATATTCCACCATAACACTTAGAAATATATCAGTAGTAATTAATAATAAATAAGAATATATAAAAATCCCCTGCCCTAACTCAAAATTTCATAAATGTAAGGCCAATTGTTCACAACTATTTTACTTGGTTATTTACAATGCTTTGCTACAAGATGCCCATGACAAGTATTTTTTGAAAAAATAAATTAAGTTTTCCTGAAAAATTCAATCATCTCATTCTTTGTCTCAGATCCCAGCTCCTGGGGTCTTGAGCAGTATGGATAAGATGGGAAAAATTCACATGGACTACCAAGTCCCGTGGATGAAAAGGGATGACACAGCCTCTCTCTCAAGGGGAGAGTGCCTCCACCCTTACGTTGACAAGCTTTTATTGGGCTCAATTTGCACAGGAATACAGGGTGTATACATAAAGCTCATCAATCATTGCCAGGCAGAAATGATTAAACATTAGATAACATTCAAAGAACTATGAGGGCTTATTCTGAGTCAGGGTCAGATAGTTAAAGGGAATTAAAATTTTGGGGAACAAATTCACTTCCTGCTTGGACCCTTATCATTTAAATTGAGAGTATTAGCAAAGTAAGTTCCATAGGATTTTATGCATTCTTTCTTAGGCCTGATTGCCCTAGGAACCTGCCCTTTCTAGCACATGGCTGCATCCACCTCCAGCATTGTTTTCGGTTTAAGTCAGGCATGGGAAGTAAGGCAGCCAAGAGATTAGGAGATTTCTTGCACACAGAATGAGGACTCAGGCTATGTCAAAGCCAGGGGGCAATGGTCCATCACCCCATTTTCTATAGCCCCCAAGTCCTTCCCTGAGGACCCCGTTAAGACTGTGCCTGTCTTAGGTCATTACTCCCTTGAGGAATCTTACCATTTTTGGCTAACCAGTTATCCACCCAGGATCAAGCAGGGTGAAATAAAAGGGGGCAGAGTTGGTGCCTCTACCAGGAAGATAAATTTTGTCTCCTTAGTGGCTTATGGTTCCAAGGTCTCTTTACTCAGACTTAGCAATGGGGAGGTTACAGCTTCTGGAACCAGGCAAGGCAGTTCCCAACAAATATAATACTGAAAACTAATCACAGCAGTCAGACAAGAAGAAGAAATAAGAGGAATCCAATAGAAAGGAGGAAGTAAAATTGTCATTATTTGCAGGTAACGTGACACTGCATACAGAAAACCCTAAGGACTCCCCCAAAATCTACTAGATCTAATACATGAATTTGGCAAAGTAGCAGGATGCTAAATTAATATTCATAAATTTGTGGTATTTTCATATACCAATAACAAAGTACTAGAAAGAAAAATTAAGAAAATAATCTCATTTGCTATTGAAACAAAAAAAAATTAAGAAACCTAGGAATAAATTTTAACCAAGAAGGTAAAAGATCTGTACTCAGAACATTATAAGATATTGAAGAAGGAAATTGGTAAAGATATCAATAAATGGAAGAATTAACATCTTTAAAATGTCCATACTACCCAGAATAATCTACAGATTCAGCACAATTTCTATTAAAATACCAATGGCATATTTCACAGATGTAAAGCAAACATTTCAAAAATTATGTGTAACCAAAAAAGACCCCAAATAACCTCAGCAATCTTGAGAAAGAAAAACAAAGTTAAAGGTATCACACTACCTGATATCAAAACAACATTCTACTGGCACAAGAACAGACATATAGATCAATGGAACAGAATAGCATGCACAGAAATAACCACATGCCTTTATGGTCAGTTACTATTTAACAAAGAGGCAAGAACACACAGTGGGGTAAGGACAGTCTCTTCAATAAATGATGTTGAAAAAATTGGATACATGCAAAAAAAAATGAAACTTGACCACCAACTTACACCACACACAAGAATAAACTCAAAATGAAATAAAGATTTACATGTAAGTAGTGAAACCATAGAAATTCTGCAAGAAAACATGGACAAGAAAACCTCAGAAATTTGTCATAGTAATATTTTTGCTGATATATCTCCTAGGGAAAGTGAAACAAGGAAATATAAACAAATAAGACTACATCAAATTTAAAATCTTTTGCACAGCAAAATAAACCATCAACAAAATGAAAAGCCAACCCACTGAATAGGAAAACATATTTTCCAATGACATATCTGATAATGGGTTAATTTCCAAAATATATAAAGAACTTATAAAACTCAACACCAAGAAGACAAACAACCCAATTAAAAAATGGCCAAAAACCTGAATAGACACTTCTCCAAAGAGGACATGGCATTGGCCAATAGACATATGAAAAGATGCTCAATGTCACTAATTATTAGAGATATGCTCTTTAAAACTACAATGACATATTACCTCTTGCCTGTCAGAGTGGTTATCATCAATAAATCAACAGATGACAAGTGTAGCCAAGTATGTGGAGAAAAGGGGACCCTAGTGCACTGTTGGTGAGAATGCAGACTGGTGCAGCCACTGTAGAAAACAGTATGGAGTTGCCACAGTCCAGCTGCAGCAGGATCCAGGGGGTTCCCGAAGGTGGGTAAGGCGTCGGCACGTGGAGATCAGACAACGACACACCTCAGAGGATGGTGAAGCACTAATTCATTTATTACAAGCACAAGTGGATTTTTATATTTTCTTTTTTGGCATAGCTCAACATTCGCAGGTGCATAGCATGATCAGTTAAGCAGAAAAAATCAATACAAAAGTAACCAGGAGCAGTACAAAAGTTCCCAAAGATTCAGTTATATTAAACAAAGATTATTTTGACCAGGAGACCCATAAATCAGACGATTAGAATTTCTCAGAATTTGTTCATAGGGCAAAAGTGTACGGTAGATTGAGCAGAGGCAATAAGGCCTTTATGATGTCCAACTTAGCTATATATCTTTTTTGTCTAAAATGCTTCTCTGTGTACTATAAACTTTAACTTCATAGTAACTGTTTCTACATGCTTAATAGCTAACCAGCTTTTCCTATTTCTAAGGCTGTCTAATTGATACATATTCCTATTCAAGGTAAAGGAGGGGCTGTTACTCTAACGACTTTTAGACATTCAGGAACTTTCTATTATTTTGTATAACTTCATTGGAATTATACTAATCAATGAACCTAAAATACAAATGTCTAACAATCCCACCACCTTTTGATCACCAAAACAAACATGTAAGGAGAGATAGACAGGAAATCTAGCTACAGTTGTTAATTCAAGAAGTCTAACTTATTATTTTAATTTTTATTTCTTGAACACTAAGGGGGCTTGGACTGCTTAAGTCTCTCAAACCAGGGTAATTTAAATAAGCCAACATGTTTTCTCTTATGGTTAATAATTATATTGCCCTGGCTGACGTACACCCCTGTACAAGGGAGAGGGGAATCTGTGAGGATTTTTTCATCCTATCAGGCAGTTCCATGGGGAATACTGTCCCTTCCTCTTGGGTGGTACAGGAATAAGTAATTACAGTACAATGCCTATATTCAGTGGCAAAAGCAAAATAATTAAAATAAAACAGCCAATTGTTAACCCAATTTCGATGCCACATTCTCTTCCGGGGAGATGAATTCCTTGAACTCCAGTCCTCCATGCCCGGACCTTGTCAGACAACATGGTTGGAAGAGGATGTGGCATGGAGTTTTCTCAAAAAATTAAAAATGGAATTGCTTCTTGACCCAACATTCCCAGTTTTAGAAATAAATCTTAAGAAATCTAATTTAAAAGAATTTATGGATCCCTATGTACACTGCAGCATTATTTCCAATAGCCAAGATCAGGAAACAACTACTAATCAGTAGATTAGTGGATAAAACCACTGTGGTACATTTATACAATTGAATAATATGCAGCAGTTAAAAAGAAGGAAATCTTAAAATTGTGACAGTGTGGATGGACCAAGGGATTATTAAGTAATTGAAATAAGCCAAACAGAGAAAGACAAATACCATATGTTCTGATTTATATGCAGAATCTAATGGACAAAACAATTTAACAAACAAAACATAAATAGAAGCATAGATTTATACAACAGACTGACAGCTGTCAGAGGGGAGAGGACTTGGAACTGGATGAAAAAAGGTGAAGGCACTAAGCAAAAAAGTATATGTATATGTATATATGTGTGTGTATAATATATAATATGTTATGTGCTATATAACACATATATACCTTATACATGTATATAACACATAGACACAAACGACAGCATAGTGATAGCCAGAGGGGAAGGGGGAAGGGGGAGGTAACTGAAAGAGAATTTACTTTGGACCATGACAACATGATGCAATGTACAGATGATATTTTATGAGTTGTATACTTGAAATCTCTCTGGTTTTATGAACCAATACCATCACAATAAATTCAGTAACAAGTAAACCTTTGCACATTTGAAAAAAAGAAAAAAACAAAGACCAGAGTAGCATTCATATTAGTATTCAATATGCAATGATTTATATTCACTGTCTTATCACCAGAGATACAGAATTTAGAGTTGAGAAAGATGTATCAACAAAACTTGTACTTTTTCACTATCCCAACCCCACACTCCCTTGTCTTGCCAATTCTTTACACATTTATTGTTTCCTTGCTTAAATTGTATATAAACTGCCTCCTTTGGTCACTTCTTTGAGTCTTGTATTTGGTATGGGGTTCCTGTGCATGCAAATTTAAATTTGTTTTTTCTCCATTATCAATCTAATTATTGTTCCAAAGAAAACAGAAAAGAGAAAGGGAAAACCTTCCCACCCCTGCCCAGTCAAAAAATCATTGCAAGGAGAGTGGGTGACATATATTTGCAAGAAAGGAATACAGACAATGACCAATAAAAAAGCAATAGGTGAGATTACCATATTTCTAAACAAGAAGTGAAAGAGATGTTACAGAAATGGAAGAAACAAGATAAAAATGGGGAAAAAGGATAAAAATTATTAAGTAGAGGATCCATTTGAATTTCACCACACATCTGGTTTCACTGGAGGAGAGCGTAGATTCATGGCAGCCATGAAGCATAGCATTAAAATAAATTCTGGTAAGTTTCTGACGACCAATTTTGTAAAAACAGTGAAGAATCAAGTTCAGCCTTTGTTAAAGTTGCTGAAGCATTCACTGGAGAAACACAGAACCAGAATCTAATTAATCATGTTCTCATAACACAGAAGAGTCAGCCAAAGCCTTTAGAGATTTAAGTCCCAACAGTCAGTAGGTAGAAATAAAATGCAATCTGCCTACTGTTGATGTACCAGAGGTAAGGACAGAAAGACTTGCTCGTTTCAGGTAGGTTCCTAAATGGCTTAACTGAAAGAGTGCAGGGGGAAAAAAACCTTACTTTTGGAAAAATAAAGAATCAAGAATTGAGAATTTTGTTAATGAATCATTGTATATGTGCTTTCTCAGTTAAACGAACTTTTCAACCCAGTGGCTAAACAATGCTATTTCTATTTACACTGTTGTGAATTTGCCTGACCTCATTTGTTATAAGAATGAGGAAATTAAACATCTTATTTATATTTTAATCAAGGTTGATAAGTAAATCACTGTTTTTATTACTGTGCAAGAGATATCACTATACATGTAAACTTAAGGTTTGCTCTTGTCCTTTTCAAATATGAGTAGAGATATCACATTAAAGAATATCAATAAATGTTAATCCATACTGTAGCTTTAAACTCCAGAAAAAATAAAAATTAGACCACTGTCTACATTCAAATTTTCATATATGAAACAAATATGAAAACAATGCAGACACGGAAACAGCACAGAATCCTATATATCTTAGGAACATTTATTTCTTCTCTGTCTATATTCATTTAAATGGAAAGACAACTTAAAACGAAGATAAATTTACACCTAATATTTGGTTTTCACTTCTTTTTATCACATCTTTTTGGCTAGAAAAAGGATTTGTCCTTTGGCAAAGGTCAATCCTACAAATGGGTTACAAACGCTGCCACAAACCAGTGAAATGAGTGATATGACAGTTTTGTAAAGTGTGTTTCAGGTTTCAGTAAACACTAAAAGAGCACCATAAAATTTCACTCATTAACTTACATGCAGTAGCATTGGCAGTGATAAAATCAAGTTATTTTTTAAGTGAAAACATACAAAACTATCATAATGGACATCTACTAGTCTTAAAGCTCAAAGATAGCCTCTGAAATGCTTCTGTTGTTCTTGCTGTTGTTGTTCAAGATTTAGTCCAAGGACGTTTATGTACTGAAAATTCACTTGCTGTTTTTAAAAAAATGTTAAAAAAGAAGTATATGACTTCAAGAGGCATATGTAACTTAAAAATATTTATGGAAACAAGAATTATTTACTCTCAGATTGTAGGCAACTGCATGATTTCATGATTAATTTTTAAATCTTTAGCAGTTTATTTTGTATAATACATCTTCAAATGTGGTTGTGAAACTAGTGAAGCATACAGCATTCCTAGAATATTTAGTTAGATGGCAATCCTTTATTCTGTCAAAATACTGCCTTACTTATAGAACAAAAACGTTAACAACCCCAGTCTTGCCTTTTCATATTTCATGCAAAGGGAGCCTTAACTGAACCTGGTTTTCCTTGGTAGCATTGTCATGTACTTATATGACAATGGCTCATGTCTCCAAATCAGACAACCATTTTCTGGAAGAAAGAGTTTAAAAGGAGACAATTGTTCATCAGTATCCTGCTTAGGGACACCAGTGATACCAGGAAAGCCATGTAGATACAGATGTTTTGTACTTATTTTATTAAAATAAATATACATAGATAGGAAGAAATATAATAAAATGGAATCATAGATTGGGGAGGTGAAAGAAACTGTTTCATTATTTTAAAATTCTATCCTACACTTTTGCATAGTTTATAAAATATATTCATTTTTACATGGAAAACATCATTGATGATGCATCTAGAAAAGCATAAGTCAAGGGTTTGGAATCCTGCACATTGATGAATAGTTTTGTTACTTATATATACTCTTTCTGCCTTTCATGGGCTCTCAACTCCACTTTCTTTATATTCCTAGAGAAGCAAGGTGCTCACATATGATATCATATGCAACACAATTAATTGGGTACAATATAGCAGTGGGACATAGAATTCTGTTTACCTTCCAAAGACCACCATTATTTCATCAATTTATACTGAATCAGGTATATTTCAAGGAGAGTCATTTTACCTAAAGCAGACTTAGCTATGCTTATCTCTTTTTCTACCTACTGAAAAATCAAGAGAATCAGCTATTAAATATTAAAATACTATTATGATGTCAACCTCACACCCATTTCCTTCCTTCACAACTAGGGATTTCCAGACATGATTCATGGCGGTTGAGAACTGCACTCTCTTTACAGACTTCATACTCTTGGGACTCTCTGACAGGCAGGATGTGCAGCAGGGGCTCTTTGTGCTCTTCCTGCTGGTTTATGGCATCACTGTGATCGCCAACCTAGGGCTGATCCTGCTGATCAGCATGGACCCCCATCTCCACACGCCCATGTATTACTTCCTGAGCAATTTGTCTTTCTGTGATATCTGCTACTCCTCCACTATCTCTCCCAAGATGCTGGCTGATTTCTTATCTGAGCAAAAGAGGATCCCATATAACTTATGTGCTGTTCAGATGTTCTTTTTTGGTGCCTTTGCAGCTGTGGAATGTGTCATGCTGTCTGTCATGGCATATGACCGTTATGTAGCCATTTGTAATCCACTTCTGTATACAGTTACCATGTCCGGGAGAGTGTGCATCAAGCTTGTGGCCACTGCTTATACTGCAGGTTTTATAGATATGGCAATTTTCACATCTTGCACTTTCCCATTATCATTCTGTAATTTCAATATCATCAATCACTTTTTCTGTGATGTGCCACCCTTACTAGCCCTCTCCAACTCAGATACAACCATCAGTGAGATAGTGATGGTCACAACCAGTGGCTGTGTCCTGGGGTTCAGTTTTGTCTCTGTCCTCCTCTCCTACAGCTACATCATAAATACCATCCTTAGAATGGAATCAGCCAAGGGCAGACACAAAGCCTTCTCTACCTGTGCTTCCCATTTAATCACTGTGGCTATGTTTTATGGCACACTCCTCTTCATGTATTTCCAACCCAGCTCGAGTCACTCCATGGACACAGACAAAGTGGCCTCTGTATTCTACACAGTTGTCATCCCCATGTTAAACCCACTGATCTACAGTTTGAGGAACAAGGATGTGAAAACTGCCCTGAAAAAAGTATTTGACACTGAATTATATTCTGACTGAAGCCATGTTTTCACCCAAACTGCTATTTTTGAAGATCCTGAGAGCTAAAGTTCAGGTATTATTTTTATTGTTTTTCAGTCACAATTTTTTCACTTTTTCCCTATTGCTCTCCTCTACCCCATCCCCCACAACACCACAGTCAATGCCCCACCATTCCCCATGCCACTGAGTCCTCCTTCTGTGTTCCTTTGCTTGCTCCTTCCCTTCTTTTCTCCCTTTATACTCCTTCCTTCCCTCAGGTCACTGTCAGTTTGTTCTTTATTTCCTATGCTCTGGTTCTATTTTGCTTATTTGTTTGTTTTGTTGGTTAGATTCCACTTATAGATGAGATTATATGGTATTTGTCTTTCACCACTTGGCTTATTCCACTTAGCATAATGCTCCCCAGATCCATCCATGTTATCACCAAGGTTAGGAGCACCTTCTTTCCTTCTGCTGTGCAGCATGCCATTGTGTAAATGTACCATAGTATTTTGATCCACTCATTTACTGACAGGCTCTCAGCTTGCTTCCAACACTTGGCTCATGTATATTTTGCTGCTATGAACACTGGAGTGCATCAGTTCTTTTGAACTGGTGTTTCAGGTATCATAGGTTATGACCCCAGCTGTGGAACTGGTGGGTCAAAATGCAGTTCCATTTTTAGGCATTTTGACATACATTTCTACTGGCTCACCAGTGCCCTTCTCAGATATTTTGCATTACTGATCATTGTGTCTAAACAAAATGTAGGGGGCAGTCATTATTGATCATAATCTTCTCCAGCTAACAGATACTAGTAATATGTTTACTTTAATGTTTTTCAAAGAGGATTTTTTATGCATCCTTCTCCATTCATGGGTATGTCCCAGTGAGACATCACAGGCACTGCAACCCTTCCACCCATGTCAGTTCTACTCACTCTCCCAAGGTTCCAATTTTCTTGAAAAATGGATATAATAAACTTGTTCATTCAGAAGGAGTTTAAGTGTTAGAATATGTTTTTGTCTTATTTGTATGCACTTGTTCATCCTATAAATATTTCATCATAACACTTAGAATTATATGTAGTGAGTAAGTAAACAACAATTTTAAAAAAAGAACTCTAGCCCAAACTGAAAGTTGCATAAATTCATGACCTTTTCCTGTCTTGTTCACAAATATTTCTACCTTGCTACTGACAATGCTCTGTTCCAGGATGTTACTCAAATACATTTGTTCAATGAATGAACGAGTGCATTCTGCAAAAGTGTTGCAAATTTTTTTTTGAAATACAGAGCTCCCTTTATTATATTTTATTCTGTTCTAATATGTTCATCTTAGACAAAATTCATGGGTGCTCCTTGCCTTTCAGCATACTCTGAATAAGATTCAGGGACAGGGATCACATAGAGAGAATTTCTTAGATCCTCTATTTCTCATCATTCTACCCCCATTTTATCAACAAAAATCCAAAGGATCAGGAGCTGTAGATTCATACTGCATGTTAGACTATTCACATTAGCCTATGGACTTCCCTTCTTGCCCTCACTGTGGAGAACAGACATGACCCTATTGATAAATGTACAGAAATGCACAAATGGAAAGTAGACTTAGTAACACCAGAACCTCCTCAAGGTCACTGGAAAGGAAAACTCCATTTTGATGTGTGCATAGCTCCACACTAGTTAAAATAAAATTTAAAAAAATGAATTGCCCAATTGATAGTTTCCATTATAAAGGCATAGTTATAAGTAAAAATACGCGTTCAAAGGAAAAATAAGGAAAATAGTATTTCATTTGTAACAATTTTCATTTGCTCTCTGTTTATCTGTGTAATAAACTGGAACCATATTTTACACACAACTTCAATAGTGATCATTTCTGAGTATGTCATCACTACTCTAATAAGTTAAGTAAATTGTCTATGTTGTTCTCTGTGCAGTCAATTAACAATTACCAGCTATGAAAAACAAAACACATTTCAGATTCTAATGAGTGCCTATTTTATTTTATGTTGTTGTCAGGAAGGGAATAAGAAGACATTATTTTCTGGGTCCAGAAGGACAGGGTATTGGGTGATCGAAGGCTTTCCATTCAGGTCCTCATTCCTAGTGTTATCTATGCCTGCAGTGTATGAAAAGTGCTGAGTGTCATGTGCTTCCAAGCATTGAAGCATTTATAAGAATAAAACAGTACATTGAAAGCATGTGATTTTCAGCAGGTAACTTGCCTTCCATTACTGATTGAGGAGAGTTTAAAGACAAAACATTTTATTATTCTTACCTCTTATCTTTTATAGTACCAAATAATTTCGATGTTGTTCATAGGATATTAAACACATCAGGACCTCTCAATATTTGTCCAAACCCCTTCCACTGTCCATTACTTTATTAAAAACATACTAAATGTATTCATATCTATTTTTGTTGTGTAAAATTAGATTTGTTGGTCATAATTTGCATATATGTTTAGGAGGAAAAAATTCCATGCCTTTTATTTACCTTTTCCTTTGAAGATACTGAAATAATAGCTTTTACACATAGTCAGGAAAGCTGAATTTTTGTTTCTGTTTGTGCCTTATTTTCATTTTAAGGGAATGATCAAATGGGAGACAGGTTAAGACAAGAACTGGAATAAACTGACTGTAACCAGAGGGAAGAGGGGAGGTGATAATGGGGGGAAAGGGTGAAGGTTTTACAGGAACAACTATGTAGGACATACGGATGAAAACAAGGCAGGATGGAAAGAGGGGACAGAGCTTAGGATAGTTGAGGTGGTGGGGAAGGGTGGGGGAAATTGCAGAATACTGTACTTGAACAACAATAAAGTTCAAAAGGTTTTTTTTTTTAGGATAAGAACTGGAATTTGAATTGACACACATCTGAATTCAAACCTGTTCAAATCCTTTCCTATCACCAGTAAATTCAATAAAAAACACAAAAGGAGAAAAAAAATCATTTCCTTATTAGCTGTGTAACCTTAGAGCATTTAATCCTTTTAAGCCTCAGTTTCCTCATTTTTTCAGGCTTAATATATACATTATGAGGAGAAACATACATAAAATCAGACATGTATGATTCTTGCAGAGAGTTTCTAAGATCATACAGAGCCAACCATCTGCTCATCAGGAGCTAAAGCCCTGGTGCTGAAAGAAGAGACTGTGTCCTTGCTGGCCTCATGTCAGGAAGTGAAGTCTCCAAGATCCACCTCCACCTGACTGCTCACCCCACAGTCAGATTCCTATGTGATTCCTATCCTCAGGGGGGGTGGGGCTCTCTGCCATCCACCTCAGAACTTGTCTACCCTAACCCTGCCTTCACACTTAGAGCTGAGTAGAGGTTTCCTCATGGCCACATATGCTGTCCACACCATTTTCATGTACAGGCCAAATCCCTGGATCCACTCTCTTAGTCTGATTCCCCACCCCACACTGCCAAGAAATGAGTTCACATCATTAATCCCAGAGTACCTCATTTCATGGTATTCTGTTTGTCCCTATCCCAAGGACTGTGGGTATAATGGCACAATTAGCTAGCTACAAAGGAACTAATATTTATCTATGATGAAGAATTCATGTACTCTGGACATTTTCTGCTTAGTATTGGAAAAAAGCATTTGATTCTCCTCATCACTAGGTCACCATTCCATTCTTCTCTATTGAAACTGATCTACACAGACAAGTCCCTTTTGGGAAAGATAGCTTCCACTGCAATAGAGGGTACTGTAATCTAGATTATAACCCAACATAAAAATTCACTATCAGCAGGCTTCCCTCACTACTCCATCCTATCTCCCTCTAATCAAACTCATCTGAGGTGTACAGGGTCTGTCCAGCCATGGAATATGAAAAATAGAAACATTTATTGAAGAAGACACAAGATACAGGAAACATTGCACACGGGACATTGACCTCTCAGTGCCCTTCAAAGTAGGCACATTGGGACCTCACACAGTTCTCCCAATAGCCATTATCTGCCCTGTCATATTTTCCTGGATCTCATTGTGGGTCTGAAATCTCATCCCTTTCAAAGCTGATTTTAGTTTTGGGAAAAGGCAGAGTCATGGGGAACCAAATCAGGGCTGGAGGAGTCTTAGTCACCTGGGTGATCAGATGTTTACTCAAAAAACCCTGCAGGAGACATGATGCACTAGGGGGCACATTGTTGTGATTAAGCTGCCAATGACCTGTTGCCCATAGCTGTGGCCTTATGAACCATCCCAACAGTTTTCACAGAGGAATATTCAGCTTAACATAAAATCTGATGCAGATTCCTTGCTCTACTCACTCAGTCATTTTGAATGCAATGACACACAGCATATATGCTCACTCAGTGGCATCTACCACTCCAAGAACTAGTGCAGGGAAGTGGTCATTTTTCAATCATGTGCATTCTAGTCCACTCTCTGTGACTGACAGGTTACATTGATGTGACACAAACTCTTCTTTCATATTAACAACAACTGGACTCTTTCCAGACAGACACACTTGATATACTTTCTTTCAACTTACTCTCCTAACTTCAGTAGGGTTCATTCCCAAGAAGATAACCACACTGTCATCACACCATCTGTAGGTTTCTCTTACCATCTCTGGCTCCCGAGCATAGCCTCCTTCAGTAAGTTTGGGTAATCAATCAGTGCCATATGTCAAAATCCTTAACTATAGTTCTTTATTTCTACTCAGGCATTAATATCTCCAAACACAAGCACTATCAGGGATGACAGTGTTTGTGTATACTAATTCAAGCAAATAGCTCCACAGTGGTAAAAATCTGGTTAGTAAAATTTGTTAAATCAAAACTGATATAATTCTCATGATATCTATAAGCCCATGTCTCCATATGAAAAGGCAGCATACTCAACTGAACTTGAAATCTTCTGCAGAAACACACTCTGGACTGTGGAGGCAATGACAACAATATTCAGTCACAGTGGTTCCTCCCATCTCACCCTACCTGCAACCTTCAACAAAACACTCTTTCTCTTTGGACCTCAGGTTCCACTCTGTCAAATGAGGGGCTTAGACTGAATAATCTTAATTCTTTATTCAAGTCACTGCATACTGGATTATGTTAACTTGAGTCTATCAATGCATGTACCCATTGGGCATGATTGAGACAATGGCAGATGTCTCAGAATACAATCATACCAATGGAATATATTACAGCTATAGGCCAACTGGACCTGAATGGGGAGTGGCAGTGATAGCAGACAGATGGAGGCTTTGGGATGCAGGAGTCCCACCACCATCAAGCTGGATCTACTTAACAGACCTTCAGTTCTGAATTGTCACTGTGAGACACACTTTATAAAAGTGAATATTCAACTTTGTTAGTTGTCAGATATATCAAATACTCCAAATAATGGATACAGTTATAGCAAAAGATCCTGTTAGTTATTGGTGAGGATGTTCAAGAAGGCACTCACACAAGGGTAGTGTGTTATGGCCAGGTAGATTGGCAGACTTCATAGAAAACTGTATGATGATATTTACTAAATCTAAATTTTAGAAACACACCCACACACATTTTCAACTCCTGGTTTTATATACAAGACAAATGGGTGTTTGTGTCTCCCAAAAGGTATTACAGGAGTGTTCACACTAAAATGATTGGTAATAGCAAAGAAGAAAACAACTCAACTGCCTATCACGCTGGTT
>PVKU01015197.1:0-19347 GCA_004027475.1 Anoura caudifer | reverse complement strand
TATTTGTTCAAATAAGTTTTCCACTGGTTGCTCTTCCTCTTCCCCTTCTGGTACCCCTATAATTTGGATGTTGGGGCGTTTAAAGCTGTCCTGGAGGTTCCTAAGCCTCTCCTCATTTTTTTGAATTCTTGTTTCTTCATTCTTTTCTGTTTGGTTGTTCCTTTCTTCCTTCTGGTCCACTCCATTGATTTGAGTCCCAGTTTTTCTCCCATCACTATTGTGCATTTTTCTTCATTTCCCTTATTGTAGCCTCTATTTGTTCATCTAATTTGCGACCAAAATCAACCAATTCTGTGAGCTTCCTAATCACCAGTGCTTTGAACTGTGCATCTGTTAGGTTAGTTACTAGAGCTTTGAGCTCTGCATCTGATAGGTTGGCTACCTCTGGTGGCTTAGATAAATTAGCTCTGAGGCCCCGATCTGTTCTCCTGTTTGAGCCATCCTTGGTTTTTTTTTTGTTTGTTTTTGGGGGGGTCTGGTCGCAGGTGTTATGTAGTGAGGGGTGGAGCCTTAGGTGTTCACCAGGGCAGGGCAACCCAGTAGCTGGGTTGTGTTGCTGGATGTGGGGGTGGGGTCTGAGAGGGAACAACGGCGCCCTCTTTGCTGTCACGTGGACTGCAGTCCCCTCCACCTCTTTCCCCAAGCAAATTGGGCCCCACTTGCACCGATTTCCATGTGGGTGGGCTCGTGCACGTTCCAGGACCCTGTGGGTCTCTCCAACGAACTCTCCGGGGAACTGGGATTCCCTCCCAGCACCCCAAATCCCACAAGTGTTCTCAATCAGTGCCCTTTAGGCTTTATTCCTGGCTCTGGGGCCCTGCGCTGCGCCTGTCTTGCAGCCCATTTTCCCCTGGTTTATCTGTGCACAAATGTGTGACCATGGTCAGCTGCTTTGTGTGCCTCCGCCTCGCTTGGTCTGCTCTTTGCCTCCCTGTGCCCATTAACTGCCTCCTGTGCGCTGGGGACCACCAGCTACACTGCCACCCCTCTCTGCTGGCCGCCGACTTCGCCCCTCTTACCAGTCTGGGTGAATTGTTGCCGGATTTCTGTACAATTCAATCCTCTATCTGTTCTGGTTGGTTTTTTTCTTTTTTTGGTTCTATATTTTTGTTGTCCTTAATCTTGGTTGTGAGAGGAGGCAAAGTGTGTCCACCTACACCTCCATCTTGACTGGAAGTTTGTACCACCCCTTTTAAAGGGTAGTGAAAGGGACTTTTCTTTATAATCAGGCCTTACAGTCAGTTTAATTTAACAGGTATCATTCACTTACCCATTCAGTCATTCAATCAATAAATATTCAATTTGCCTTTTATGTATCAGGCACTGTGTTAGGCTCTGGGAACCAAATTATAACAACATAAACATTATCCATGTACTCATGAAGCTTATAGGTTAGTGGGGGTGGTGGGTGGGGGTGATTCAGGCCAAGGACCTTGAAGGAGAAGTACAGGATTGTATGGGAGCATATAATAGGGAACTTAATCTTTTAACCCTATTTTGATATAGTAAAGCAGGGACATTTAAGATGTTCTCAAAGAATGAGTTAGTTAGCCAGACAAATTCTGGGAAGCATTCCTAGAGAGAATAGCATAGTTGAAGGCCCTATTGCAGCAAGGAACTTATGGAGGCTTAGGAATTGAAAGAAGTCTAGAGCACAGTGAATGAAAGAGGAGATGAACTTTGGAGGGATAGTAGGTACTAAATAGTACAGAATCGTAAGAATTTTAGACTGCCCTGAGAGTACTAGGGAAGTATTGAAGGTACTTAAGCAGAGTAATGACAGAATCCATCTTTGTAATATTTTTGTTATAAAGGTATAGACACAAAGCTGGAGCCTGATATGATTAAACTTTAGAATCATAAAATTAACTCTCCTTTTTCAAATTATTTGTTTACTTAGCCATTAAGCATTAAGCATGGCTTCTTCAGTGAGACATAAATGGAAGTTGCCTTGGAATTAATAAAGTGGTTTTCTGTTGTGTACTTGTGTGTGTTTGTGTGTGTGTGGAGAGAGGTATAGTAGAGAGAGAGATACTGGGGGGAGTGTGTACAGGAGAGATACCTGGTAGTCAAGATATTTTTAAAATTTGACATAGCAATGAGAAATTAGCTAAATCTACTTAGAATGTTAATAATTTATGTATCATGCAGTATTAGTAATTCTTAAACTACTGTCTTTTACATTTGACTATATTTGAATTATTCTAAGAAATTATGACAGATTTATTTAAGAATTTGTTTCAACCCATAAATTCTTTACTTAATGTAAATAAGATTGTTAGTCTGTTCTTATTTCTATTTTCAGCATAACTGTCAGAATGCATTATTCTATTTATGTTGTTGGCTTCTTTAGAGATTGTTCAGAGTTATCATTAGGACTAGTTAAATTTATCTTAAGCCTTAGAGTCTGTTTGTTTGGGGTTGGCCAAAAAGTCTGTTCAGTTTTTTCTGTAAAAGAAAAGACACATTTTTCATTTTCATCAGTAACTACTGATTTGGATACTTGGAGTGTGTTGGCCGTCTCCCATGTGGTATAACATTGACTGTTTTCAATTACTGTCTCAAATTGATCGCTGTCAACTTCAACTGGTCTACCCGACCATGGAGCATCACCCAGCAAGATATCTCCAGCATGAAACTTCGAAAACTGCTTTTGACATGTTCAATTAGTCACAACACCTGCTCCATACACTGCACAAATCTTTTTTTGGCATTGCATTTGTGTTTTTACCTTTCTTGAAATAATAAAGCATAATATACTGAAAATGTTGCTTACTTTCTTCCATCTTCAATATTAAATGGGCTGCACAAATACTCACCAATTTTGATTTTTTTAAATGCCCCCTGATATGACAGCTGTCACAATACAGTCTAATATAATTGTTTCGATGAAGTTAAAGACGACTAAGTGTTACTAGAGCTATCTTACTGAAAAAATGTAACAAACTTATTGGCTAACCCAATAATAAACACCTAACACTATGTCTTGCACATAGTTGGCACTCAGAAATATCTTCAGTGAATCAATATATCTGATAGTTATCTTTTTTACATTTTATTTTTCAATTACAGTTCATAATCAATATTATTTTGTATTAGTGTCGAGTGTGCAGCCTCGTGGTTAGACAGTCATATACTTTACAAAGTGTTCTCCCCAATAGTTTCCCTATCTGTACTTTACATCCCCATGACTATTTTATAACTACTAATTTGTACTTCTCATCCCTTCACTTTTTTCACTCAGTCTCCCAACCCCACTCCTTCTGGCAACCGTCAGTCTGTCCTTTGTATTTTCAGTTTTGTTTGTTTGTTTATTTTGTTCTTGAGATTCCACATATAAGTGAAGTCATGGTATTTCACTTGTCTAACTTATTTCACTTAGCATAATACCTTTAGATTTATCCATACTGTTGCAAATGGTAAGATTTCACTTTTTTTCTGATACAGCGCTCTTAATTACACCTGATAAAATTTCCTTCCTTAATTCCTTCCCTTCACACAAAACATATTGCCTTTATTTGGTATTCATTTTCTCCCAGGCTTGATAGTCTTCAGTGTTCTACTCTGAGTATTATTATTTTGCTGTTTTCCCTTACTCAAAATCTCTTTTTAAGGTTTAATTGTCCTCAGTCTTTTTCTTGAGTTTCATGTTCTTGCTATTTTGTATTCTAAACCTTTGTTTACCCATTTTCTCTTAGAAAATGTCTTTTTTCCTTTTCTCATTTGATCTAACTTAATTTATATTGAAAACAACTTTTGAGCCTGTTTATGACTTTGTGTTTTGCAGCATTTTAATTGCAGTTTTTCCCATCCTGAGGAACTATTGAATTGTTACTGTGCATTTGATAAATATAATTTTATGTATTCTATGTTTTTAGTCTATTGAAGACAATGAAGTATATTTGCCTAATGATGAAATTTGGACATATGATATTGATAGTGGGTTGTGGTAAGTAATTTTAAATTGCAGAATGTTGAGTCTTAATATGTGTTATAAATATTTTCATAGACTTGGGAATTTACAGCCCTGCTTAGAACATACTGCGACATCTATTTCTCCCTTTCATTTTCTTCCAGTGCTTTCATTTTCTTTCGATGTTTTATTCTCTCTGGCTCTTTGTTTCCTCTACTCCCTTCCTCTCTCCACTATTTGTCCTTTACCATTCCTTACAATTCTAAGGCTGTCTCTGAAGACTTTGTTCTACTAATTAATTCCCAATTCTGGTGACACATGGGGACATTTTGTAATTTTCCAGTACATCCAAAAACCTGTGTGGTGGATCTTAGAATTTTTGCAGTATTGCCTACCATTATATTTTAATTATAATTGTCAGTGACAATTTTTGTTTAAAAAGGACTCATGAAATTCAAAAGGAATTTTAATTTGCCTTTCTGGAAAGTTATGAAATTCCATGTTATTCTTGCTGCAGGACAATGCACCTCATGGAAGGAGAACTCCCTACCTCCATGTCAGGAAGTTGCGGTGCTTGCATTAATGGAAAGCTGTACATTTTTGGAGGATATGATGACAAAGGATACAGCAATCGAGTAATATTTTCTTTCAATTCAGGAGTGCAGCAAAATGTGTAATATTTGGTGTATCACTTCATCTCACAAGCTTACAGATATTTTGAAAGGAAGATATATGTAGAAAATCTTGTGTTTATGATGATAAGGTTTTAGAGTGAAAATGAAGTAGTGCTTTTTTCCATGTCTTTCTGTTACAGAATTAACTGCATACCTAATTGATATCTATAGGGCAAGAGAATGATGGGAAAAGATCTCTTTCAGTATGTTTTATATATCATTTTTTGCTTCTAAAACAGTCTCACTTTCATTAGCTCAGTTAAAATTTTACTTGCTAAAAAGAAAAAGGTAATATTATTAACTTTTGGATCACATAATCCTCAGATACAGATTTAATTTTCAAGTGTCCTGTCTGTTAATAGTGTTCTCTCTTTTTTTAAAGCTTTATTTTGTTAATTTGCGAACCAGAGATGGAACCTATATTTGGGAAAAAATTACCAAGTTTGAAGGAAAACCACCCACACCACGTGATAAACTTTCTTGCTGGGTATATAAAGACAGGTAATGCATCAAAATCATCTCATTAACCGCACTTACGTGAGGATTTATAGGTTAAGGCCAAAATCAAGAAAACTTGAGAGTCTTACTTTTTTAATGTATAATTACAAACTTTTTTGTTTTAAATCCTCACCTGAGGATGTGCTATTTTATTGCTTTAGAGAGTGAAGGGGGATGTGGAGGGGGGAAGGAGGGTGAGAGAGAAAGAGAGAGAGGGAGAGAGAAACATTAATGCGAGACACAAATATCCCCTCTGAAACATTGACTGGCTTAGGTGTCTCCACCTACCAAATCCACAGCCTAGGTATGTGCCCTGACTAGAATAAACCCCACAGCCTTTCAGCATGTGGGAGGATGCGCCACCCAACTGAGCGACATGGGCCAGGGCCAAACTTGTTTTGATGCTAATGGTAACAGCAGTTTTAAACCCTAGAAAAGCTAAGTAATAAAAATAAACATGTGGAAGCAACTATAAATTAAAAATAAATTAATTTTAAAAACCCAAATGGTTAATTTATAGTTTGTTTATTGTACTTTATCATAGTTTATAATGCATAGTTTAATAGTTTATTAATTAATTTTTTTTTTTGAATAATACATTCACAGGATTCACACCTTATTTTAAAATATTGCAGCGAAAGCTTTGGCTCCCACTTCTATCCCTGCTCCCCTGTGCACAAATAGCTACTTCTCTTTATATCTTTTGTATTCTTATGGTAGTGGTTTCCAAAATTGTGTGTCATTGGAATCACCTGAGGATCTTTTAAAACTTCCAAAGTCCAGGTGATACCCCAGAATAATTAAATTACAGTCTCTAGGAGTATGATTACTTTGAAGTTCCTCAGGTGATTGCAAGATGCAGACAAGTTTGGAAACCACTGCGGTCAGTGTTACTTTATGCAAATAGAAGCAAATATGCATGTGTGCATATGTATTCCTCTTTTTGCCCCTCCTCCTCACACGAGTATCAGAGTACTCTCTGTACACTGTGTGCGCCCTGCTACTTTTTTTAGTTAAAAGCAAAATGGAGATCTTTCATCTTTCTGTATTCCTAGTTAGAAAGCTTGTTCTTTGTGGGGTGGTTTTTTTTTTTTTTTTTTTGCACTTTTGTAGTATTCTCCTCTGTGAATATGTATACCATTGTTTGTTTAACCTTTACTCTGCAGGTTGTTTCAAGTCCTTTACTATTACAAATTATGCCTTAATGGATATCTTTGTTTGTTTGTGTGTGTGTGTGTGTGTGTGTGTACATACCAGATAGATCTATTGAGTGAAATTCCAGAATTAGATGGCTAGGTCAAAAGATAATGCATTTATAATTTTGTAGATGCTTAGTTTGTTATGGCTACTATAGCAAAGAACCATAAACTGAGTGGCTTCGAGAACAGATATATATTGTCTCACAGTTCTGGAGGCTAGAAGTCTGAGATCAAAGTGTCAGCAGGGTTGATTCCTTCTCTGGGTTTTGAGGAAGAATCTATTCCATGCCTGTCCCCTAATTTCTGGTGATTATTGGCAGCCTTTGGTGTTCCTTGGCCTGTAGAATGCTCTCTGCTCTCCTGTCTCCGCTTCACTTTCACAGTAGCATTCTCCCTGTGTGTGCTTGTCTGTCTCATCTTAACTTGATTGCCTCTGTAAAGACCTTATTTTCAAATAAGGTCACATTCCGGGATATTGGGAAATAGGACTTCAATATACAAATTTTGGGAGGATACAATTCAACCCATAAGAATAAATTTTGCAAATTTTTTCTCCATAGAGGTTGTGCTGTTCTATATTTCAACAATGGAATGCTTATTTCTCCAGTCTTGCCTAGAGTTTTCGAACAAATTTAAGATTTTTTGTTTGTTTGTTTTGCTAACTAAGAAGTGGTGTCTCAGTGATATTTTGATTTTCATTAAAAACATATTTTGTGAGTTTGAATGTATTTTCATATGCTTAAGGGAATTTTTTATTTCTTTTTCTCTGGACTGTTTGATCGTGTCCTTCACTAATTATTTTCTATTGTTGGCATTTATAATCTCAGTTGCTGGGAGTTTCTATAGTTATGTGTTAAAGAGATTAGCGTTTGTGCGATATGAAATTTTTTCCAGTTTGTCACCATCTTTTGACTTTACTTAAAAGTGTGTCTGCATACATTAAATAGCTTTTCAAAACTGTGATTTAGATAAACTTATCAATAATTTATTTTGTGGCTTCTTGATTTTGAGCCTTGATTGCAAAGGCTTTTTCCACTCTAAGATTATAATCTAATTCTCCCACATTTTCTTCTAGTGCTTTTTAAATTTAATTTTTACATTGAAATCATTAATTCATTTTGGGACTTATCCTGTGAATGGTGTGAGATATGGATTCAGGTTTATCTTTTTTGAATGATTATCTCATCTCTAACTCAGTTATTTCAAATTCTACTTTTATTATGTATTTACTAATTTTTTTAATATTTGGATCTACTTTTAGGCTTTATTCTATTTTGTTTATCCTCTCCCTGTTAATACACAATTACTTCATTAGTTTAGAGATTGAAGCATTACAGAACATTTTTGTAGAACTAGTACACCTTAAATAAGTATCACAAATTGAGCACACTTATATAATTACTACCCAAATAAAGAAACAGAATATTATCAACACTCTAGAAACCCTCCTTATGTCCACCACTAACCACTGTGCTCCGACTCCTTTCCAGAGGAAACCATTATCCTAATGTCTAACATCCTGTATTATTTATTCTTTTTTAGACTTACTTTTTACTGTACCTTTTTGAAAAGTTGTGGTAAAATATATATAATGTAAAATTTGCCATTTTAATCATATTTAAGTGTACAATGCAGTGGCATTAATTACATAGTCATATATGGAATCCTACAGAATTTATTCTTTTACTCATATTATATTCTTGGGATTCATCCATGATGTTTTGTCTACTTACAGTTTTATTTCTTTCCTATATCTTATTCTGTTAAGTACAATACTACACAGTATATTTATTCATTCTACTATTGACAGATATTTAGGTCATTTTCACTTTTTAACTCTTGGGAGTAATATGAATATTCTTCTATGTGTTTGGTACATAAAGGTATACATTTCTGTTGGGTATATCTCTCTTCATTCTCTTAATGGTCTAATCTGATTTTAATATAATATAAGTTAACAATGTTTTCTTGATGATTAGTGCTTTTGTGCCCTAGCAACTTTTCATTTGCCAAGGTCCTGAAGATATTCTTATGTTATCTTTTAAAATAGTCAATATTTTATTTTACCCATTCCTATCCACAGCCCGCCTGGAGTTGTTTTTTGTGATATGAGGTAAAGGTCAGGCTTTTTTTTTTTAAATCCTAACCTGAGGATATGTTTATTGATTTTAGAGAGAGCAGAAGAGGGGGAGAGAGAGATCAATGTGAGAAACATAGATCAGTTGCCTCCTGTATGTGCACCCTGACTGGGATTGAACCCACAGCCTAGGTATGTGCCCTGATTGGCAATTGAACCTGCAACCTTTTGGTGTAGGGCTGACACTCCAACCAACTGAGCCACCTGGCTGGGGTCAGCTTTTAATTTTCCATTTGGATAACCAACTGGATAACCAGTTGACCCAGCAGCATTGATTGCCATGATCATACTTTCTCCTTTGCTCTGCAGTACCACTTTCGCCACAAATTAAGTGTCCATATGTGGAAGGGGTGTTTACTGATCAAACACACAATCTTGGCATATCAGGACAAGGCCCTAATCAACTGAGCTACCAGGCCAGGGCTAATTTGTATTTTTTATATGTTTGTATTTCAGATATAAATCTTGCTTGGTTGTAACAAGTATTTCAACATACTGTTGATTTCTGTTAGCAGACATATAGAATTTTTTAGGAAGCGTAATGGATAACTTCGTCAATTTGTTTCTGGATGTTAATTTTTTGTCATAACAGTTTAAAAAAACATTATAGGAAATGAAGCTTAAAATAAAACTGAACTCTGGGCTTTGGGTAGGTTTACATAAAGGAAGTATGTTTGTGAACAATTAGGAGAAATGAAGTATGTTTCTGTAAGCCACTAGGCCAGGGTTTTCTACTTTTGTTTTTCTAGGACTTAATTGACCCCAAATGTATAAAGTATTTTTGGTTCCTTAAAGTTTTTCCAGTTTGTGTATATAAGAAACTGGTAACACTGGTTGTCTAGGCAGGAGAATTCAGTGAGAGTAGGAGGGAGACTTACGTTTACTGTACCTTTTTTTGGTACAGATACCTTTTGGTACTGTACCTTTTTTTGTACCTATATTTTACCACAAAAGTTGTGGTAAAATATATATAATATAAAATTTGCCATTTTAATCATATTTAAGTGTACAGTGCAGTGGCATTAATTACATTCACAGTCCTGTTCAACCATCATCATTATCTGGGTCTAAAACTTTTTATCACTCTAAATCAGAAACTTTATGGTAGTTGTCATCCCTAGGAATCTGTGGTGGGCAAAATCTGCCAGTGCTCAAGTCCCTTATAAAAAATGGTGGGGTATTTGTATATAACTTATGCACATCCTTTATGTACTTTAAATCATCTGTAGAGTACTTAAAATATTTAATACAGTGTGTGTGCTATGTAAATAATTGTTATACTGTATTGGATAGGAATAATGATAAGAAAAAAAAGTTTGTACTGCCCAGTACCGATGCAACCATTGTCAGCCTAACTACATAGCACATGTCAGTGGCAACATCACTTTTTTTCAAATATTTTTGATCCACAGTTGGCCAAATTCACAGATGCAGAACTGCCAGATATGGAGGGCCAACTGCACCCATTAAGCAATACCCCTCCATTTCCCCTTCCCCCCAACCCCTGATAATTTTTACTTCCTATCTCCATGAAGCTGCCTATTATAGATATTTCATGTAAGTGGAATCATCTAATATTTGTTCTTTGGTATCTGGCTTAATTTCACTTAACAAAATGTTTTCAGAGTTCACTATGCTGTAGTATGTATCAGAACTTCATTCCTGTTATAAAGTGGAATAACATTCCATTACAGACTACATTTTGTTTATTCTACTGTTCACCAACACTTGGGTTGTTTCTGTGTTTTAGCTATTGTGAATAATGCTGGGATGAACATTGGCTTGCAAGTATTGTTTGAGTCCCTGTTGTGAATTCTTTTCAGTATATCTAAGAGTAGAATTGCTAGGTCGTATGATAATTCTATGCTTAACTTTTTGAGGAAACACCAAACTGTTTTCCATAGTTACTATGCTATTTTATATTCCCTTTGGCAATGAACAAGTGTTCCAATTTCTTCATAACCTCACCCATACTTGCAGTTTTCTCTTTCTATTTTTGCTTTTGTTCTTTGTTCCATTTTATAATAGGTATCCTAGTGGGTGTGAAGTAATATTCATTGTGGTTTTGATTTGTATTTCCTCAGTGACTAATGATGTCAACTGCTTTATTCATGTGCTTATTGCCATTTGTATACCTTTAAAGCAATGTCAATTCAAGTCCTTTGCCCATTTAAAAAAATGAGTTGTTTCTCTTTTTTGTTGGTGATTTGTAATTCTTTACATATTTTGGGTATTAATCTCTTATCAGAGATGTGTAGTGTTTTTGTTGTACTATCATTGGCTGGCTGGCCTCATCAAATGATTTTGGAGAGTATTCACTCTTCAATTTTTGGGAGAGTTTGAGAAGGATTAGCATTAATTCTCCTTCTTCAAATATTTAGTAGAATTCACAAGTGAAGCCATCTGGTTCTGGTATTTTCTTTGTTGGGAGGTATTTTGAATACTGATTCAATATCTTTATTTGTTATATTAGTTTATTCAGATTTTCAGTTTTTTCTTGAACCATTTTTGTAGTACTGTCTCCAGGAATATTACTATTTCATCTAGTTTATTCAGTCTGTGGGCAGTTTCCCATAGTCTTCTCTTACAATCCTTTTTATTCCTGTGATGTTGGTAGTAATGTCTTCTCTGTCATTTCATTCCTTTTTCCTTAGCTTAGCTAAAGGTTTGTCAATTTTGATCTTTTCAAAGAACTAACTTTTGTTTTTGTTTTTTTCTATTGTTTTTCTGTTACCTTTAATTTTTATTTCCTTCTTTCTGTTATTTATGGATCTAGTTCTTTCTGGCTTTCTTGCTTGCTTTTTTTCTATTTCATTAATGTGTACAATTATATTACTAATTTGAGATCTTTCTTTTTAAAAAATTCGTAGGCATTTATACCTACAAAATTCCTTCTGAACACTGCCTTCACTGTGTCCCATAAGTTTTGTTTTATTATATTTTCTTTTTTATTCTATTATAGTTGTGCCAATTTTTCCCCTTTGCCCTCCTCTGCCCAGCCCACCCTGTGCTACCACAGTCCATCTCCATACCGTTGTCCATGTTGATGGGTCATTCATACATGTTCTTTGACTAATCCCTTCCCCTTCTTTCCACCATTCCTTTCTCTGGCAGCTGTCAGTCTGTTCTCTGTTTTTCCATGTCTCTGGTTCTGTTTTGCTCATTAGTTCATTAGATTTCTCTAATTGGTGATGTCTTTTGGTATTTGTCCCTCACTGCCTGGCTTATTTCACTTAACATAATAGTCTCCAGTTCCATCCATGCTGTTGCAAAGGGTAGTAGTTTCTTCTTTCGTCTGGCTGCATAGTATTCCATTGTAGAAATAAATAGCAGATTTTTAATCCATTCGTCTACTGAGGAGCATTTAGGGTGTTTCCAACACTTGGCTATTATAAATAGTGCTGCTGTAAACATCGGGGTGCACAAGTTCCTTTGAATTGATGTTTTAGGATTCTTTGGGTATATTCCCAGCAGGAATCACTGGGTCATAGGGCAGTTCCATTTTTAACTTTTTAAGGAAATTCCATACTGTTTCCCACAGTGGCTGCACCAGTCTGCATTCCTACCAACAGTAGAGTAAGCTTCCCTTTTCTCCATATCCTTGCCAAATCTTGTTTGTTGATTTATTAATGATGGTCATACTGACAGGTGTGAGTTGATATCTCATTGTTTTGATTTGCATCTCTCTGATGGCTAGTGATGTTGAGCATTTTTTCATGTGTCTATAGGCCTTCTGTATGTCCTCCTTGGAGAAGTGTCTGTTCGGGTCCTTTGCCCATTTTTTGATTGGATTGCTTGACTTCCTGGTGTTGAGTTGTGTGAGTTCTTTATATATTTTGGAGATCAAACCCCTATCTGATGTATCATTGTTTAATGTATTCTCCCATACAGTCAGTTCTCTTTTCATTTTGATGATGGTTTCTTTAGCTGTGCAGAAGCTTTTTAGTTTGATATGGTCCCATTAGTTTATTCCTTTATTTCCCATGCTCTAGGGATATATTGTCAAAAATATTGCTAAGTGTGATATCTGAAATTTTACTGTCTATGTTTTCCTCTAGGGCTTTTATGGTATTGCAACTTATATTGAAGTCTTTTATCCATTTTGAGTTTATTCTCATGCATGGTGTAAGTTGGTGGTTGAGTTTCATTTTTTTGCATGTACCAGTGCAGTTCTCCCAACACCATTTATTGAAGAGGCTATTTTTTCCTCCATTGTATATTGGTGCCCCCTTTGTTAAACATTAATTGACTATAGAGACATGGGTTTATTTCTGGGCTCTCTATTCTGTTCCATGATTTATATGTCTATTTTTATGCCAGTACTAGACTGTTTGACATCAGGTATTGTAATTCCTCCAACTTTGTTCTTTCTCAAGATTTCTGTGGCTATTCAGGTTATATTTTACTTCCCTATAAATTTTTGATGTATTTGTTCTAGATCTGAGAAATATGCCATTGGTATTTTAATAGGAATTGCATTGAATCTATACATTGCTTTGGGTAATATGGACATTTTAATGATGTTAATTCTTCCATCTGTGAACATGGTATATTCTTCCATATATTTGTATCTTCCTTAGCTTCTTTCTTCAGTGTTCTATAGTTTTCCAAGTACAGGTCTTTTTACCTCCTTGGTTAAGTTTATTCCTAGGTACTTTATTTTTCTTGTTGCTATAGTAAATGGGATTTTTCAGGTAGTTCATTGTTGGTGTACAAAAATGCCATGAATTTTTGAATATTGACTTTGTATCCCAGTACTTGGCCAAAATTCATTTACTAGGTTGAGTAGGTTTTTGGTGAAACATATAGGGTTTTCTGTGTACACTATCATGTTGTCTGCAAATAATGACAGTTTTACTTCCTCTTTTCAAATTTGGATGCCTTTTATTTCTTCTTCTTGTTTGATCACTGTGGCTAGAACCTCCAGTACTACATTAAATAAGAGTAGTGAGAGCAGACAGCCTTGTGTTGTTCCTGATCTTAAGGGAAACGCTTTTAGTTTTTGCCCATTGAGTATGATGTTGGCAATAAGTTTTTCATGTATGGCCTTTATTACATTGAAGTATGTTCCCTCTATTCCCATTTCACTAAATGTTTTTGTCATAAATGGGTGCTGGATTTTGTCAAATGCTTTTTCTGCATCTATTGATATGATCATGTGATTTTTGTCTTTCATTTTGTTCATGTGATGTATCACATTTATTGATTTGCAAATATAGTACCATCCTTGCATCCCTGGAATAAATCCCATTTGATCATAGTGTATGGTCTTTTTAAAGTATTGTTTGATCTGGTTTGCTAGTATTTTGTTGAGGATGTTTGCAACTACGTTCATCAGAGATATTGGCCTGTAGTTTTCTTTCTTCATTGTGTCTTTACTTGGTTTTGGGATTAGGATAGTACTGGCCTTGTAAAAGGAGTTTGGGGGTCTTGCCTCTTGTTTAATTTTTTGGAATAGTCTCTGAACGATTGGTGTTAGTTCTTCTTTGAATGTTTGGTAAAATTCCCCTGTGAAGCCATGTGGTCCAGGACTTTTTTGTGTCTGTAGTTTTTTGATTACTGCTTCAATTTGCTAGATGTTAGAGGTCTATTCCAGTTTTCTGCTTCTCCCTAATTCAGTTTTGGAAGATTGTGTATTTCTGGAAACATCCATTTCACCCAGGTTGTCCCATTTTTTGACATAGAGTTGTTCATAGTAATTTCTTACAGTCCTTTGTATTACTGTAGTATCAGTTGTTATTGCTCCTTCATTTCTGATTTTATTTGGGTCCTTACTCTCTTTTTTAAAAAATATATTTTATTGATTATGATACTACAGTTGTCCCGTTTTTTTCTACCCTTCCTTCACATCTACCCTGTACCGCTCTTCCCACCATCATTCCCCGCCTTTAGTTCATGTCCATGGGTCATACATATAAGTACTTTGGCTTCTTCATTTCCCATACTATTAACGTCCCCCTGTCCATTTTGTTCTTACCATTTGTGCTTCTTGTTCCCTGTATGTTTTCCTTCATTCTCACCCTACCCTGTCTCTGCTGGTAATCTTCCATGTGATCTCTCTTTTCTGTCAGTCTCTTCCTGTTCTAGTTATTTCATTAGTTTGTTTTTGTTTTTTTAGGTTCAGTTGTTGATAGTTGTGAGTTTGTTCTCATTTTACTGTTTGTATTTTTGATCTTCTAATTTTTCTTACATTAGTCCCTCTAACATTCCCTATAATAAGGGCTTGGTGATGATAAACTCCTTTAACTTGACCTTCTCTGGGAAACACTTTTTCTGCCCTTCCATTTTAAATGATAGCTTTGCTGGATAGAGTAATCTTAGCTGTAGGTTCTTGCCTTTCATGACTTGGAATACTTCTTTCCAGCCCCTTCTTGCCTGCAAGATTTCTTTTGAGAATTCAGCTGATAGGTTAATGGAAACTCCTTTGTAGGTAACCCTCTGCTTTTCTCTTGCTGCTTTTAAGATTCTCTCCTTATCTTTAATCTTGGGTAATGTAATTATGATATGCCTTAGTGTGTGATTGCTTGAGTCCAACTTCTTTGGGATTCTCTGAGCATTCTGGACTCCCTGAAAGTATATTTCCTTTGCCAGATTGGGGAAGTTCTCCTTTATTATTTTTTCAAATAAGTTTTTGATTTCTTGGCCTTCTTCTTCTCCTTTTGGCACCCCTACTATTAGGATGTTGGAAAGTTTAAAGATGTCCTGGAGGTTCCTAAGCCTCTCCTCATTTTTTTGAATTCTTGTTTCTTCACTCTGCTCTGGTTCAATGTTTCTTTCTTCTGCTTCAAACCCTTGATTTGAGTCCTGGTTTCCTTCCCGTCACTGTTGGTTCCCTGTAGATTTTTCTTTATTTCACATAATTCAACCTTCATTGCTGCCTGGGTCTTTTTTATGCTGTTGATGTAGCCAGAGAGTTCCTGGAGCATCCTGATAACCAGTGTTTTGAACTGTGCATCTGATAGGTTGGCTGTGTCTTGGTCGGTTAGTTGTATTTTTTCTGGAGGTCTGATCTGTTCTTTCATTTAGGCCATTTTTTTTGAGTCTCATTGTGCCTGTTACCAGGTGACGGGTGGAGCCTTAGGTGTTCACCAGGGCAGGGTCAACCATGTTGTGGCACTGTATGTGGGGGAGGGGTCCAAGAGGGAACAGTGCCGCTTGTTCCACTTTCTGCTGTTTTTCAGTCACTTCCCCTGATACCCACAATCAAGTTGGGCCATTCTGGTGCTGATTCCTGGGTGGGTGGGTATGTTCTAGGATGCTCTGGGTCTCTCCAACGAACTGTCCTGTGAGACTGGGAGTTTCTCCCAATGCCAAGTCAACCCCCACAGGTGTTTTCAAAGGTTTTGAGACTTTATTTTCCTGCACTGGAACCCTGGGTTGCTCTGTCTGTCTTTATCCTTAGTTGTTCCTCCCAGTTTATCTGCACGCGGATGTGGGACTGCGAGGTCCACCAGCCACCACATTACTGCAAGTCCTCTCCACCCAGCTGCCCGTCTCTGCCCCTCCTACCAGTCTGGATGAATGATTCTTCTTTTAAGTCCTCAGTTGTTGGACTTCTATACAGTTCAATTTTCTGTCAGTTCTGCTTGTTTTTTGTTTTAAAATTTGTTGTTTTTCTTTTGGTTGTGGGAAGAGGCACGATGTATCTACCTATGCCTCCATCTTGGTCAGAAGTCCTGATACAATTAACAAAGTAGGTACGCACAAGATACATGAAGCTGCTGCTGGCATAAATCAGCAAAACATTTTTTGGTTAATTTTATTGATTATGCTATTACAGTTGTCCCATTTACCCCCCTTCATTCCCCTCCACCCTGCACACCCCCTCCCACCCACATTCCCCCCCTTTAGGTCATGTCCATGTGTCATAAGTTCTTTAGCTTCTACATTTCCCATACTATTGTTGTCCTCCCCCTGTCTATTTTCTACCTACTGTCTATGCTACTTATTCTCTGTACCTTTTCCCCCTCTCTCCTCCTCCCACTCCGTTGTTGCTAATCCTCCATGTGATCTCCATTTCTGTGGTTCTGTTCCTGGTCTAGCTGTTTGCTTATTAGCTTTTGTTTTTGTTTTAGGTGTGGTTGTTAATAATTGTGAGTTTGCTACCATTTTGCTGTACATGTTTTTTATCTTCTTTTTCTTAGATAAGTCCCTTTAACATTTCATATAATAAGGGCTGGGTGATGATGAACTCCTTTAACTTGACCTTATCTGAGAAGTACTTTATCTTTCCTTCCATTCTAAATGAAAGCTTTGCTGGATAGAGCAATCTTGGATGTAGGTCCTTGCCTTTCATGACTTGGAATACTTCTTTCCAGCCCCTTCTTGCTTATAAGGTCTCTTTGAAGAAATCAGCTAACAGTCTGATGGGAACTCCTTTGTAGGTAACTGTCCCCTTATCTGTTGCTGCTTCTAGAATTCTCTCCTTCATGTTAATCTTGGCTAATGTAATTATGATGGGCCTTGGTGTGTTCCTCCTTGGGTCCAACTTGTTTGGGACTCTCTGAGCTTCCTGGACTTCCTGGAAGTCTGTTTCCTGTGCCAGATTGGGGAAGTTCTCTTTTATTATTTGTTCAAATAAGTTTTCCACTGTTGCTCTTCCTCTTCCCCTTCTGGTACCCCTATAATTTGGATGTTGGGACGTTTAAAGCTGTCCTGGAGGTTCCTAAGCCTCTCCTCATTTTTTTGAACTCTTGTTTCTTCATTCTTTTCTGATTGGATGTTTGTTTCTTCCTTCTGGTCCACTCCATTGATTTAAGTTCCAGTCTCCTTCCCATCACTATTGGTTCCCTGTGCATTTTCCTTCATTTCACTTATTGTAGCCTTCATTTGTTCATCTAATTTGCAACCAAAATCAACCGATTCTATGAGCATCCTGATCACCAGTGCTTTGAACTGTGCATCTGATAGGTTGGCTATCTCTTGGTGCTTATTAGATGTATTCACTCTGGGGCTTTGATCTGTTCTTCTGTTTGAGCCATTTTTTTTTCTTTTTTTGGTCTGGTCATGCCTGTTAGGTCGTGAGGGGAGGAGCCTTAGCTGTTCACCAGGACGGGGCGACCCATGTTGCTGAGTTGTGACACTGTATGTGGGGGCAGGGTTGGAAAGGGAACAGTGGTGGTTGCTCTGCTCTCTCTTGGTTTCGGTCCCTTCCATCACTTCCCACAAGCAAATTGGGCCCTTCTGGTGCTGGCTCTGGGGTGGGTGGGCTTGTGTAAATTTTAGGATTCTGTGGGTCTCTCCAACAAACTCTCCTGTGAGGCTGGGAGTTTCTTCTGGCACCTCAACCCCCACAGGTGTTTTCAATTGGTGCTTTTAGGCTTTATTTCATGGCGCTGGGGCCCTGGGTTGCACAGTCTGTCTTGCTCCCCATTTTTGCCTGGTTTAACTGCGTGCGAATGTGTGTCCGTGGTCAGCCAGCTGCCTTGCATGCCCTGGGTCTTCCAGCTGCTGCCTACACACCTGGGACTTCCAACCACCGCTTTTTCCTGTAGCGACCCCTCTCCACGGGCCATTGACTCTGCCCCTCTTACCAGTCTGGATGAATGGTTGTCGGACTTCCTTACAGTTCAATTTTCTGTCGGATCTGGTTGTTTTTTTGTTTCTAAATTTTTGCTGTCCTTAATTTTGGTTGTGTGAGGAGGCACAGTGTGTCTACCTATGCCTCTATCTTGGCCAAAATCCTCCTCAGCAAACTATTTTACAGCAACCTTATTTTTAATAATTAGAGTATATTCTAAAATAATGATAGAAAGTATATTATATACATATGTAAACCATTAATATTGTCATTTATTATCATGGTTAAGTATCATGTACTATACTTACCATGTATTATATACTATAATTATATTTGCTATATTTTGTACAACTGGCATCACAGCAGGTTTGTTTACCAGCATTACCATAAACATGTGAGCAATGCATTGCACAACATTATGATGTCTGTGAGATAACTAGGTAATAGAAATTTTTTTAGCTCCATTATAATCTTATGGGACCACTGTCATATATGTGGTTCATCATTGACTGAACTGTCTTTATACAGCACATGACTGTACATAGCTTGTTTAGGTTGTTAGGGTGAGAGGAGTGATCTCATTCAACTTTCTATGAACAAAGTGGAGGTAGAACTTCTAAAGGGTGTTCTTGTCTTTGTATTTGTTTTTCAGATTAATATATTTTGGTGGCTATGGGTGTAGGAGACACAATGAACTTCAAGACTGTTTTGATGTTCATGATGCATCTTGGGTAAGAGTAATCACTGCTAACATTTTCCTCTACTTTAATATTGCCTTAAGGTTTTTAGGAATAATGAGCCCACTCTTTCTCATTTTAATTTGCTATAATTGACTATGAAAAAATTTGTTTTCTCTCTTTTGATTTTGGGTTAAATTAGAGAAGGTTCTCTCACCTTCATGGAAACTGGAAGTTTCTTTCTTATGTAGTTAATCACTTATACCTGCTTCTGTTAGAAGTGGAGGCTTTAGCACAACTTAGAAAAACTTGGTTCACAGGTAACCAGAATGGCTTTTGCTGGCATTACACATGCTTTTAGATAGGTGTACTAGAACCACACAGGTCTGATGGGCTTACACAGGAGTAAGTTGGTGGTGATATTACCTTTCCTAGTTATTCTTACTGGTTATGGAATAAACTGTTATTGATGAAA
Source organism: Anoura caudifer (assembly GCA_004027475.1). NCBI lineage: Eukaryota > Metazoa > Chordata > Mammalia > Chiroptera > Phyllostomidae > Anoura > Anoura caudifer. Next base: position 254 of record PVKU01015197.1, on the reverse strand, counting down.
GAAGTTATAACTTATAAAAATGAAATATTTTAAAGTTAACTTTAAAAATCATCGATTCACCATCAAAATGAACAGTGAGTTTTTAGTTTTACCTTTTACTAGCATACACTATTATTGTACATTACTGATGTATATGCACATTTTGTATATATCTCTTTGTATATGGGTGTTTTTTAATTCTCCCTATACTTACATGGCTTTTTAGCTTTTCTTTTCTTTCCTTTTCTTTTCTTTCTTTTTTTTTTTTTTTTTTT
>PVKU01015196.1:0-19344 GCA_004027475.1 Anoura caudifer | reverse complement strand
CCACCAGGCAGGCTGCCCAGTCCAACAGCCTTGTTTCTGGCCCCTCTTCCATGCCACCACCAGAGCTGCCTTCTGAACATCCACTCTATCCGCTTCACAACCCTCCACGGCTCCCGTCTACCCTAAGCATGAATTCCAATGCCTGCGCTCAGCTGTGCTCCACCCCTTGGCCCCACCCTGCCTTTCCAGGCACCCTTCATCGTGGTAGGTGCCAGGAAGGTTGCTGGGCAAGGGCAGAGATGCCCACAGCACAAAATTCAAGGAAGCCCTACTCTTGGGGTCCATCCACCCCACTTTACTAGGTATCCTCCACCACCCCTGGGACAGGAGTGGGCATATCCATGGGCTCAGAATGGAACTAAAGGTGCTGAGGAAATTCAACTCAGATTCAGCAAAGGCTCTGAGCACCAGCTTGGCTCTGGACTCCACGTACTTCCTGTCACTCGGCCTCATAGCACCCCACTTTGAAAGCAAGTACCTCACCGCCCTGAGTCTCGTGTGCCAAAGCTACAGAGCCAGCAAGGAGCAGGACGGTTACAACAGCTGTGGATCAAGAACCTACTACGGAGCAAACTGCCAAAGGGCCTCCACCTACCACCTGTAACCCTGGTGATGACCTAGGAGGCTGGTACAACCCTCATTGTTTATGGATTCTGATTATGCAAATTTGCCTACTCAATAAAATATATTCTAACCCTCAAAAAAAAAAACTTATCAAAATTGGTGTATTTTTGTGTACCCATTTTAATAGTGAAAATGGAAGAAAATACATAACATTTTCGGCATATTATGTTTTATTATTTCAAGAAAGGTAAAAATGCAACTGAAATGCAAAAAAAAAAAAAAAAGATTTGTGCAGTGTACAGAGAAGGTGCTGTGACTGATTGAGTGTGTCAAAAGTGATTTGCGAAGTTTTGAGCTGGAGATTTCTTGCTGGATGATGCTCCTTGGTCAGGTGGACCAGCTGAAGTTAATAGCAATCAAATCGACACATTAATTGAGAACAATCAATGTCCTACCATGTGGGAGATAGCCAACATATTCAAAATATCCAAATCAACAAAGTTATTGATGAAAATGAAGAATGTGTCTTATTTTCTGGAAAACTCTTATGGGATTTTTTTTGCCAACCCAATATAAGCATGGGAATAAAAGTCTTTTGCTCTAAGTCTCTGGGTTTTAGCGAGGTTGGTTTCCAGCGTTATTGTGGCAATAGCTGATCAACATAGAAATACAACCCATCTTACCCCATTTCTTCCTTCAAGGCATGTCTGAAGCAGAGAATATTCAGTGAAAAAGTACTTGGGTTCATACATGTAGAAAATTGGTTGCAGTTACATCATTAAAGAGTGCTTCTATCATCTTGATGGTTGTACTAAAAGCTAAAAAGGAATTCATCACAGGCATCTAATGGGGCTTTGTTGCTCATAATCCATAGGCTGAAAATTTTCAGAGAAGATCCATAGATGAAGTAACTTAGGAAATCTATACTTAGGATATTACACAATCTAACTCCTGTGGGTGATCAGAGTCTGCATATGTTGTCCCTTTGCAGGGAGAGGTTAAGCCCATGTCCTGGCAGGATTGTTAACATCCTGAGTATGATGTACATGGGTCATTATTCTTCCTGTTCAGGTGGTAGAAAATATATAGCTTTCACTGCCATGCAAAGACATTTTGCTGATGAAATGAGAAATCGCAGACAATATGTTATGGATTAAAAGGAACAAAAGGAAAAGCAGGAATTCCAGGTTCTCATCACCACTATTTTCCAGGTCTGTGGCCTTAGGAGAGGCATGCTATCTCTGTGCTCTTTGTACTGGTACATGTAGGATAGAAGTGATATCTTCTCCAACTACATCGAAGTGCTGGTGTGAGGGTCCCGCATGAGGATGCTATGAAATTGCCAAGAGCTACACATACTGTATTTTTTTAGGACTATAAGACGCACCAGGCCATAAGATACAGCTAGGTTTTAGAGGAGGAAAATAGGAAAAAAATTTTGAAGCAAAAAATGTGGTAAAATATTTAATAATCTGCGACCCCGCTCCACCGCTGCTTCCCGCCACCACAGCAAGCCAGGTAAGCTACATTAGACTATAAGATGCACCCTTTCCCCCCCAAACTTGGGGGGAAGTATGTCTTATTGTCCAAAAAGCTGGGTATTTTACTCTGTGAAACAGCTGTTAAGAGGCAACATATCATCACACTGAAGGGCGATGGCTTTGAAATCACACAGACCTAGGTTTGGACTCTGTCATTTACTACATGTGTGATCTTACCTTACCACATAAGCCTCAGATTCCCCTGAAAAACTGGGTAATAAAACCTGCTGTAGAGTTGTGGGTACTAGATGAGGTAAAGAATGTGAGGCTTTTGGCACAAGGCCTGGTATAGAGTAATGGCTCAAATATGGCAGATGTCTGATTGCCACACATTGTTTTCTCAGCACTGTGGATGCAATGGCAGTGCAGACAGGCATCGAACCTCCATTGTCACACAAGTATTTACACCAGAGAGATGGTCCAAAAATCTGCCAATCTTTTTGGCTTTTGGTTGCAGAGTTGCTGAAGACCCATTTTCTTCCCTCACTCTTGCTATTCTTGATGCATGCTATTATCCAGACTAGAGATTTTACCATCTGCCCATCTCCCATGCTTCCACCACCAGTTTGAATCTCCCAGACTCACTCTACATGGTGACATCTGGGTTAGGCTGAGTGCAGGAGGATCAGCCTTGTCTCACCCTGATGATTATCTTGGATCTACACCTGCACAATTCATTACCCCACAATTTGTTATCTCTCCATGTGGCAACCAGGCTGTGCCAGGACATACTTACAGTTAATTCATATCACAGGGGAAGCAAGTCACTAACTTTGGACCCTGTTTTCAATTTGTAAGATAAAGAAAAAAATCCTATTATTCATTGGTATATTAAAACAAAAAATTTCATACCCCACAAATATTAGAAATCAGGACCATAAATTTCTTTGATCTCTATTAATGAATCAACATTTCCAGTGGTACTAAAAATTGCAAAAATTCATTTATAAGTTGAACTACTTATTAAGCTAGCGTGTTCACTTTATAAAGGAGCTAGTGTCCTGTTAGATGTAAGGTAACATTTCATTAAGACAGGTAAAAACATTTAGTTTCATCTCAGTTTATCACCATTCCACTCTCATTGTGTGAAATTTAGGAAAAGAAAGAGCATTTGGACAAGGGATCAGAAGTCACACAAAGCCCTCCCATCTACAAATGACACCTGTTTACATTTCGTTGTATTTTCTCTCAGTCGTTTGTGTGATGGACAGTTTTTACTAGACCATTTCCAAGTGAAAAGTTTTGATGCTCTTCTGATAAAAGCCCGGGTATCAATAAAGATGTGCCGATGTCACAAAGTTAGGTCTTTTTCAAAACCCCACGGGGTATTTGACACTTTTGGCTTTAGACTTTTCCAAGCTACCACTATCTGGGCTGAGCATCCAGAAAGATGGTTTAAATCATGATATCAACCAACACTTGCTGTCTTAAATGTGTGTCCAAACCTCAATCATTTAGCTTAAAAATTAAGAGACATGATTCAGCAAATTGAATTGCATGCTGTTATTCTTAGTTCTGCTAAAAGGAGAATAACAAGTCACAACTGACAATTGCAGAAGCACCATTTGGGATTTGTTTTTGAGTGTCTTCCATTTGGAATTTCCAAAATCTACACAGGCTCCAAACCAAATAAAACAAACAAAAAAATCCCAGCAATTTCCTGTCTATTAAGCTCCAAATGGACAATAACAAATACAATGAAAACAGCAACCTAGTTGACAGACTCATGAATATTAATCCTATTGCCATGGTTGAGAGATGGAAAATTGTTATTGAATAAGACTCTTTCATCAAACCAAATATTTCTTAATGCTCCAAAGTATGTATCTGGCATTGTTTCTGCTTTACACATCTGCTTCTGTCTTTGAACTCTGATATTAATCTGAAGTTTGCATGCAGCTGCACAGTTCCAAGATAATTAATTCTTTCTATTACATATTACAATTGATAGGGCAGACCTCAAAAACATTCAGAACTTGGATTTGCATGAACTCTGGGCAATTAGAAGACTTTTCCAAAATTCAAATCAATCTTCTGGAAAAACTTGTACTATTACCCAGTGCCTTCCTGGAGTCATTTACATTTTACCTCTTTATGAAAAGTTTTACTTTCAACCTGCTTCTCTTCATTTTTTTATACCTAATCGCCAGCAGGACTCTATGATTCTCTTTGGCATATTTCAGAGACGGGACCACCCTGGTGAGGGTGGCATCTGCCCTGATAGATAGATATGCCAGAAAAACACTGAGTTGGCTTTTTCTGTTGAACGGGGAAGACTTTGATGACAATTCTCCTAGAGCTTCAGAAATTTGGAAACACTTATAAAAAAGTAGTTTTTACGGTCATCTCTCCATGGGAGATGAAACCCATTGCCCCAATGGGGCTGACAAAGCAGCACATGCCACAACTGTGATTTCCTTCCACAGCAGGACTGTCACCCATAGAAAGGGTCCCAGGGCCTCGCAAAAAACAAAGATTCTTGGTTCTTGTTTTATGTCCAATGTGTATTGTCCACCGAGGGACAGGGAAGGCCAGGAAGGAAGGGAGGTGAAATCCTGACATCGGTGTGGTCAGGAGCTGGGCTGATCGTGAATATGGAATACTTGGATGGAAAAATAGTTGAAGCGAAGTGTTGTGTTCACTTCCAATCAGCACAAGCCAGCTTGTACTTGTCAGGGAATACCACCCAGGAGGGCATCGCTTACAAAACTCAATTTCATGAATATAGTTTGAAAAGGAAATTTCTACTTGTCAACAGCATTGTTACTTGATTTATACTCGGTGCAAAGATATATCCTATCTTGATGATTAATTTTCCCAGAAGACTGTCTTTATCTTTAAAAATAAGCAAATAGAATGCCAAACTGTCTGACTCCTGTGTGCGAGGACAGTTTGCAGGCATGCCGTGGCTTTTACGATCCCTGTCCTCGTTCCTGAATGTTGTTGCTGTTAGGAGGAACGTATCCTGCTCAGCCTACAAGCGTCACAGCTGTCTGGTCTTTTGGGTTTCTAATTAGTTCCCTAAACATTCACATCATTTAAATATTTCTTTACTTTTACAAAAACCAGTTTTATAGTCCGGCCAAACCCCTGCTGATAATTTTAACCTGGTAGAAAACGATGTTGTTTTTATTTGTCCTAGAATGTGCTCCATCCAGTCAAGTTGGCAGAAGCCTGAGGGGGGAGAGCACACCTGTCATCTGACTGACCTTTCCTTCTCATCCGGTTCTCTCCTTTGATTTCCATAAGATCACACCGGCCTGGTTTTCCTTCTGCCTTTCTGAACACTCTTCCTCTGGAGTCTACACTGACGGCTGCTCCACCACCTGAACTGGAATTTCTCAAGCACTATCCCCAAGAGTCTTCTCTTCTTACTGCCCACTCTCTTTGGGGGTAACAGTATTCATTTTCTTACTTCCCAAATGTATCCTCCAAGCTCATATCTCCCTTTGGGGGGTCAGAGTCCTATCAGCATGTCTGTTTGAAATATTAATTTGGCTGTCTCAAATTCAATGAACCAAATTGACCTGTCACCTTCAGACCTGCTCCCCCCTTCACATTTCTGCATTTGTGGTTGATTAAAGATGCCTCCAGTTTACTTGATACTATTCCCACCACGAGGCAGAGTCCACATGCCCTACCCTTGAATCTGAGCCAGCTTGTTAAGAGTGATGCTGTGAAGTTTTTGGCAGCTCCCACCTTCTTTTCCTTGGAACACTTGCATGTACGTAGAACAGAACTTGTTACCTGGAAGTAGGATGCTGCCGTAACCAAATAACAAAACAAGTAGCATTAGCTTGGGGATGGCATAGCAGGTCGGAGCTAAAAGTGCCTCAAGCAGGCAATTGGTGAACATTCGTAGACAGTGAGGAAAATGCTGGAGAAAAGATGGCTTTTCTGTAGCATGGCTAATACTGTAGAGTGGTGGAAAGCACAGTAAAACTTTCATCTGCAGAATGTGGAAAATAGAACATGTATCTGATGAACTTGTGGCTCCGGATAAGATTTCCAAACAGAATATCAGAAGGGCCAACTAATTTTGTTTTGTTTTCTTAATCCACATATGTTAAAATATGAAAAGAGAGACCTTAGCTTTAAAAAAATCGTGTTAAATTTCAACCTGATTTTAGAAGAACTATAAAGGAGCCAGAACTTTCTGGCTTCAAAAAATAAACTACCCCTCATCCTCACTTTCATCCAGGAAAATATTCTCAAAGGGCGAAATGGCTGTAGGGCCGAGACCACATCCAGGGCTCCACCAGAAAAACATGGCTTCAGGAAAAGGACTCAAGAGTGTGGCATTAAAATCCCTGGCTAAGACTGCAGAAAGATTTAAGGGTATGTCTAGTAGCATTTCTGAGAATCAGAAGGCCGGTATTTAAGAATCACAGATACTTTAGGGGAGAGGAGAGGAGGATAACGGTGGAAAGAAGGGGAAGGGACTAGTCAAAGAACATGTATGAATGGCCCATGGACGTGGACAACAGGTGGGGACTGACTGTGGGAGTGGGGGTTGGGCTGGATGGAGGAGGGCAAAGGGGGAAAAATTGGGACAACTGTAATAGAATAACAATAAAAAATCATAAATATTTTAGGTTACAGGGCTTTGAAGTCTTAACAGCCTCACTAATTACCCATGGCACTGAAGGGTGTGCCCTGGGAAGAAATGTAGGCATGGCTTTTGTGTAATGGAATTGACTGTAAATTGATAGATAAGAAACCTACAATTAAAAAAAAAAGAAATTGTATCAGCTAAAAATGAAAGGGCAAATAGTACCCCCCAAAAAGAGGTGTTTGGATCCCCAAGATTCCATACAAAGAAAGCAGGCTCAGAAAGGGGCCCAACTGCATTGTGGATTATTTCTTATTGAAGAAGGAGGGCTCAGAGGGCAGAACTAATTACTTAGAGAGCAAAGCCAAAGGCTCTGCAAGATTGTTCTCAGGGTAGGAATAACCCTGATCTAGGAACTGGCTATGCGTGCTGGTGCAAATTGCAAGCTTGCCGAGCACCAGTGACGGCTACGTGACTGTGTTCTGCTGCTTTTGGTTGGGGTTGCTGCTCTCCTTTCCTGGTTTTGCCTCCTCTCCAGAGTCTTTAGACATCAGTTTCCTAGGGCTCTTGCCTTCTTCTTTTCTTTCTCAATCTGTAATCTCTCTCCGGGAGATTGCCTCCTGCCAAATATCCTTAAGTGGCATCCACGTGCTGATAATCTCCAAATTTTTACCGTCAGGGCAAAACTCTTTCCTGAACTCCAGACTGATGTATCCTGCTGCTCACTTGATGCCTCTGCCTGGACATCTAACAGATGTTGAAAACTTAACATGTGCAAAATCAAGCTTCTGAACTTGACATACTTCACCCTTCAAACCTGGTTTTCGTAATCTCCCCATGTCTTCTAGAGCAGCTTCATTATTCCAGCTGCTCAAGTCACTAATCTTGGAGGAATCTTTGATGGCTTCTTTTGCCTCTTTCAACCTATCTCCAATATATCAGCTAATTCTATTGGGTTTAGCTTCAGAATAACTGGGGAACCTGACAAATTCTCAACTCCAGTGCCATCACCATGGAATAAGCCACTGATACCTTTTGCCTGGCTTGATGGAACAGCTTGCCAAATGGTCTGCCAACCTCTGCCTCTCTCACCATAGTCTAATGTCCTCCTGTGGTAGCCTGCGGCTTCCTCTCTGATTTCATTGGCTTTTGTTCTCTTATTCATTTTCAACATTCTGGGCACACTGGCCTCTTTGCTGTTCCTCAGAGAAACTGAGCATACTGCTGGCTTGCATATACTTTTCCATCTTCCTGGAATGTTAGCAGACTTTTGTTCTGAGCTTATAAACTCCCTTTCCCTGTTTTATTTTACTCAACACACCATTACCTGCCATAGTACATATTTATCATCTATTTACTGTCTGGAGTGGAAACTCCCAGAGAACAAGGACTTGGGCTTTATTCCACGTTGTATCACCAGTTAGTTCCAAGAACAGTATCTGGCTTGTGGTAGGCATTCAATAGGTAAACACGAATGAAGAAATGAGTGAATGAAGATAGAGTCAGGACTTATTTGGGCGGATTCATTTAGTCAAATGTCAAGAACCATTCCAAGATAGTTGATGTTAGAAGAGGAGAAGGTGTTTTCTTACTTCAAGAAAGCATCCTAAGAGATTAAACAGAAAAGGGAATAGGTTATAGGAAATTGTACATGAAACAAAAACATGAGTAATCTTGACTTATTTTTCTCTTCTTCACTGAACTGTGAGAAGGAAGGTGGGTGGGGAGGAGAATGCCGACGGCTCCTATGCTGAGACGTGACCGCTGACAGCAAGGGAGCGGACAGCGGAGTCGGCCGTCTTTGCCCTTTGTCATCTTCCGTCACCACCATCAACAACAAATCACTTCCTGCCACCTTTAGTGTCTGACCAGAACAGGGAAAACGCGTAAGATATGGTCTCCGACCTTAAGAAACTCCTACTCTAATGACAGGAACATGGTTTGATGGTAACAATGTTTTAGAAACATTAGTTAACCACTTTCTTCCTTGTGCCCTGGGCAACACTAAAGAAACTCGGCCACAGCACTTAGTGCCATCTGTAATTTTTTAATAGCATTGAGATTAGTTTGATGGCTTTAGAAATTTAATGGAGATATTTACTTTCAGTCCCATTTTTTTTTTTTTTTTTTTTTTGGTGGCTTTACCACTGGTGGTATCTTAGAGTTACTAACTTTATAATTGGATTAACAGTGCCATTATTGGATTAAGAGTTTTATAAGTGGATTCCTGTTCCCTTAGTTGGTAGAAAGCTCCTCTGCTTCCTCAGTGGTCTAGTAGCCTGCATACATGCCAGCCAGATTACTCTCTTTTCCCTATTCTTTAGAATTAACTTAATCCTTCTTTTCATTTCTATACCTTTGTCCTTCCTTCCCCCGCCCCCCCCCCCAGGCTATTCAGTGCTGACCCATCCTTAAGCTGATTCTTATTGAGGAAGTCTCTGAGACTCTTTCAAGTCAACATGGGATTTTCTTTCTAAAAGCACATTTTGAGCTAATAGTCACTTCACACAATTTTTCACTTCATTATCCTGTTTCACGGAAGCTAAGTTTTGTAAGGTCCTTGAAGGTGGCACCAAATCTTACACATCTTTGTATGACTTACAAGGCTGAGTAAAGTGGACAAGAACACTTTAGGTGCTGAATAACTTTGCTCAAGAAAGTATGACTGAAACTGAGTGACAAGCTGTATAAACCCAGCAATGTCAAGGAATAAATTGGGAATGAGAGGATTCTTTTAAACATTAGTGATTCTGTTTTAAAACTGGAATGCTAGTAGTGAGCATGAATGGAAAACAGAATTTGTGCTTAATTTTGAATGGCAGGCAGTATCAACAAAACAAGCAAAACAGAGACAGACTTATAGATGCGGAACAGACGACAGCTAGTGGGGGAAGGGTAGGAGGTGGAGGGATTGATCAGAAGGGAGAAAGGACTCATGGACATGGACAACAGTGTGGTGATTACTGGGGGGCGAAGGGTATAAGGGGACTAAATGGTAATGGAACAAATATGACAAAAAATAAAATAAAAAGAATGAAGAGTGGGATTGACTAGCAGTAGGATGTGAGGACGCAGAGTCTGGGCAGTAATCACTGCACTTCTTAGGTCAAGTTAACCCAGCCTTTCTCCGCCTGGAGCCCCACAGCGGGCACTCAGGGGTATGCGGCTCAGGTTACATTAGAGGGTTGCCAGCTTAATTGGTATTTGGATCCTGTAGCTTTCTTTATCTCCTGGGCCACCAAACTGCACCCCAGACAACAAGCCTCTCATCTCTGAGGAGATTTAGGAGCAAAACCCAAAGGCAACATAAGTGACAGCAGTTAGAAGTTCCTGCGTGAAATCCCATTTCTCCCCGTGTCCTTGGAAGTCTGGGCTCCCGTGCCTTGCCTGGGACAACGGTCACAGTGCAGCACCACAGCTTCTGTGGCTTTCTAGGAAGGTTGGGGTTTTATCACAGCCTGAGGCACTGGAAAAAAAAAAAAAAAAACTTAACCGAGACAACCCTGAAAAACAAAATACTCTAAATGATTTCAATGCAACTGGCAGCTTTAGAAACAGGCATGGAAAACAAAGGCAGAGGGAGTGCCACCTCGTTGCCGACGCACTTGATTATGCTTCTCCACACTGTTCCGCTGGCAAGAGCATTGCAGTTCTTAATGAGTAATTTAAAATATCCTTGAAGTAAATATACCCAAAGGAAAAATACTTGAAAACATATAATCTTCAGAAGAAGCAATTGGGCCTGAGTGGTGTCTACCCAAATCAATTGCAAGTTAATGACTTGGCCTCAGGTACACACACACCCCCACACCCACACACACACTCCCAAGCACCTGTATTACTGAGGGTTCCTCAGACTTCAAAGGTCAGTCACACATCAGGTTACCTCAGATGATGACAACTGAACAGATGCTACAAAAGGGACAAAATATTTAGCGTTAAACTTAAGATCCCTCCCTAGAGAGAGTCTTCAGATGCCAAGGTTAAAAGCCTTTGATCCCTATTTATCCGTTACTGTCATTTCTAGTCCCACTTTCCCATCAAATTTCCTCATATTATAATGATTTCTTAACCCACCTCCCTGGTTCACCCTTCTTGGTTTTGATTTCTCATGTGTCAATCCATAGATTAATATTTCTAAAGTACCATTTCAATTATTAATGCCAAAATTTCTGAGAGCCTGTTTATGTCCTTAAACTTGGCACTGAAAAGACAATAAGAGCAAAACGAACATTCTGCATTTAAGGGAATCCCTGCGTGGCGGGTAAGAGAAGTGTGCCAACAATAATTACAAAAAATATATGCTGTCAGCAGAGGCAATAATAGTTATTATGAAATGTCTGGATCTATCCCAAGGGGCTTAAGCACATTATTTTATTTAAAATTTTCAATAAGCCTATAAAGTAAATATTATTACCAGACTAAAATAAAACATTATTATTCAGACAAGGAAACTAAATCTCAAAGGGCTTTAGTAAAAGCAAGTGTGTGGCAAAAACAGAGTGTGAACCTAAGTCACTTAATGGTAAAGTAAGCAACGAGAACTCCGATGCTGTCCCGCTTCTCGCTCATAAAGTGCTCCTCCATCTCCGCGGAAGGTTTCTGAGATTAGAACCATGAGACGCGTAAGGACGTGAGCTGGAATGCCAAGCTCCTTCTTCAAATCACATGCCCCCGGAATATTGGTTTTGTCGTTGATTTTGGAATTCTGAAGCATTTCCCAGACATCACTTAGCTCAGGAGTCCTTTCATCTGTGAAGGGAGGCTGAAGTACTGGGATTCAGTCTAAAGTACTGGGATTTCAGTGCCTACTCTTGTAAATCTGGAATCCAAGCCACTCATCCATTTATATTAATTCTGAAGTTGCTAAGTGTATAGATCTTGAAAGTTCTCATCACAAGAAGAAATATATGTAATTATGTGAGGTGATGGATGTTAACTAAACTTAGTCTAGTGGTCATTTTGCAATGTAGACATATATCAAATCATTATGTTGTACATGTTAAACTAATAACAATGTTATATGTCAATTGTATTGCAATAAAACTAGAAACAAAAAGTCTAAGAATACACCACCACAAATAGGCCCACTGTGGGAAATCAGGACATGGAATGTTATAGAGGAGGAAGAGCAAAGACTGTGAAGGTCACATTATAATTAAAGAAAACGTGGCAAAGAGAAGTTGAGTGCCTTGCCCAAGGCAACACAGCTAATGACTGATGGGATTCAGATTTGAACTTGCACTTGGCAAATCTGGTATTAGTTAGAAATTAAGCTAAAGTTGGCCAAAAAAGAAAAGAAAGAAAATTATGGAGTTCATGATGAAATTGAAAAGAAAGGGGAAATAACAATTGTTATTTCTGTTTATATGACATACAGCAGAAATGTGAAAATTTCAAAATCCCACAACTTATGCACACAGAAAAGACCTTTAGCTCTGATCCTTGGAAGAAAAGGAAGGAGAATTTTATAACCACCAGATTAGCCAATTTAAAAAATCTGTTATACCAAGTGAGGATTCGATTGTGGGGGATCGGAAATTCTTACACAGTGCTAGAGAGGATGTCAGCATTGTTAAACCACTGTTAAGAGCAAATTAGAAACGCTGAGAAAATTCGAAGGTGCCCTGGCTTGGAACCTAGCCATTCCATTTGTCTTATGAACCACAGAGAAGCCTGCATAGCTGGCAGAGCAGATATTTGTAATGGAGAAAACTCATAAATAGGCTAGAGTACCAAAGACAGAATTGTGGATAAATATATTGTTGTCTATCATATAATGGAACACTATATCGCAGGTAAATGAATGAATAAAGTTTACACATAAAAAGTTAGTTAAATCTTAAAAACTTTATGTTTAGCCAGAACAAAACAAGTTGAAATAGTATATCATTTATATGAAAAATAATACTATATTTTGTTCACGGTTACCAAGGTACATTAAAGTTGTAAAAATGCTTCCTTTGGTGATAAATACAAATATAGGACAGCTGTTTCCTCGAGGTAGGGAAGATGGAGAATGGGATTATAGTGGAAAATAGGAAGGGCTTTAAAACACCTCATAATATTTCATGGCTTAAAATAATCTGAAATAAATGTGATAAAATATCAAGATGGCACTTTATAAAATAAAGTGCCATGTGCTGAAGTGCCATGTGCAGGAGACTTTATTTAATTAGTCTCTATGTTACTTGCCTGAATGCCAAAAATATTTTAAAATTTTCAAAAAGTTACAAAGGAAGTAACTGTGACCTTATCGTGCAGCCAGGAACAAGCCAGTTCAGGGGTGCTGGTTTGTGACTAGTAAACACAACTCAGAAACAATAGGACCATCAGCTAGTTTATCTGATTTTCTTCATAAATCAGTGACAAAGTGTAGTGCAAACAATCTAGCTCTGATCCGTGAGCTCTTCTCTGCTCAAAGTCACATGATCATTTATAAAAGCTTTAGGGGAAAACTTCTGAATTAAACAACTTAAAGCTTTTAAACTAATCTGGATCAGCGTGTGACAAGGTGGATAATCATTTTCTACTAATGCTGACAGTGTCCTGCCCCATCTGATCCTACTTAAGATGCAGATTTTTTGGATAATTAAACAGCTTCTTTTGATGAATTTTTTAATATAAAAGGTAAGGATACCAGGATCCTTTAAAAATGCATGCGCAGGAAAATAAAAAAATTGTAACAGCTGTGTGCCTCCCCACACCACTCCTGCCACCCAACTGAAATCCATAAGATTTAGATAGTTTTCTCCTCCTTGAGGTGAGAAAACCAGTTTCCATTTCCTATAAAATAATAGCAACTGGAAAAATCCTGCATCAATAACAAATACCAATTTTCTCCAAAAGCTCTACTTTACCCTAGTTATTATTTTTTATCTTTTAATTATCACTATGACTTGAACCAATGGACAACAAGTATACGACGCTAGCATATTAGCTTGCATGAGTTCGACTTCAGCCAGCAGTTTTCGGACAGCATTCAACAACAGATTTGGTGTGTGTGTGTTCTTTTCCTAGAAAAATATCTCCATAGTGACTATCACGTAGGTCCTTCAGTTCATGTAATAGCTTTCTCATATCTCTCTTTCACTATCTAAGATACCCAAATAAATTACTCTTACATCTTTCTAGAATTAAATGTTATTATTACTTTTATTACTGCCTTTGTCTGAAGATCTAATTAGAATATAACTACCCAAGGCCCAATCACACTGAGCTATAATCTTTGCATTTCCCGTTGGGCTGCATGTTAACTACAACCAACTTGACTGAGTATGTACAATGTTGCAGACATTGTATTATCATATTATACATCTCTTACAACAAAAACTCCCTAAGGGAGTTGTTATTCCAATTTGCCAGATGAATAAACTTTGGCTTGGAAAGGTCTAACTTCCATTTGCAGCACTGATGGATATCCAAATTGCTTGGACAGATTTTGAAACACACCAATTTCTGAAATGGAGACTTGCAGGCAGGAGAATGTTTAGGCAGTGCACCTGGAAACCACTCGGTAAGGAGACAGGGGACTCAGGACGGGACAAGGGTAGAGCATGAACTGTCATGCCATTGCACAGGGGCCTTGGCCAATCCCACGGAGCGCTCTAACTGGAAAACTTTTCACACTTATCCCCAAGTGGAGGCATAGGGCCAGCGTTGTACTCTTATCAGCTGATCTTTGCAAGCAGGCTGCTCCAGGGAAAGCAGTCTCCTGCTGATGCGGCAATTCCCAGAGGTGACCGCAGCTGTGAGCTGCCAGCAGCCTATATTTGCAGCAGCTGGAGGAGTGAGTGCCTGGGTCCTGAAGGCGCGAACTGGGTGGCACCCCACTCAGGGCTATTTCTTTTTAATTCCATGGATGATTGCAAAACAATTGAACCTCTGTATCATGACTTGGCTAGCATTGCTATCAACCGGGGACCCAGAGAACCACACCTACTTGTGTATTCATAGGTAAGAGAACTGAGGTGGAATACTGACCCCCACAGCATCATGACCTCACCTTTCCATACACAATAAAAAAAAAATATTTCATTTGAGATTGAACACAGCCTATGGGGGAACTCCAGTTTTATAGGAGAGGACATTCAGTTCAAAGATTGTAAGTGCCCAAGTCACACATATGGAAGGAGTCTCTGATTTTGCAGCCAATTCTAAGTTCATATAGACCTACTTGCCTTGTGTATTTCAGCCTTGTGTCCAACACACCAGGGTGTTAATAAACCTCAACTTCCCTTCTTCTCTAAGGTCTGCCACATTTTAAGCTTCCCTACGAAGCACAAGCCCAGCACAATCGGTGATGTTAAACGATGAAGAAAACACAGAAACAGCACATCGCTGCATAAATGTCTGCTTTATAAGTCACCCTTAATAAGGTAATCTATTAAATTATGTATTTTAGCACAAAATAAACCAATTGATCTTGATAACCATTACATCTTATTTACCCACATGTTCTAGAAACAGATGGAATGTCATAGATATGAATGAATATACCTAGGGAAAGTTTTAATGCTTAGTATCTCAAGACAAAGTGGTATAGGCTGCTTTAAAGTAATACGATATGTCAATATGTAATATTCCTCCTTTTTCAATCTGCATGGGGGCATCCTTAGCCTTCTGCAGTTTTTCTTCAACATTCTCAGGGGAACTTTTTTTTGTTCTATATTTCTCTCTGTCCCTCCCTTTTTATTTCCTCATTTTGGTGGAACCTTCCAAAAACCTGAAAAAGGATCCATGGGAATACATTGTTTTAAGAACTGAAATGTCTGAAAAAGTCTACTCTACACTTACACTTCATTTATTATTTGGCTGGAAATAGAATTTTAGATAGTAAATCTTTTATTTATTTTTAAGGTGATTTCCCACTCTCGTCTGTGTTCTAGGGTTGCTGTTGAGACACTTGATGCCATTTGGATCCCTTCGGTACATAAACCACCACCAACTTTCTTCCCTCTTTTTATTCCTGCAAATCCCCAAAATGTCACAGTGATCGTATTTAATATACCTGTCAATTTGTTAGACAAAACGTGGTATTACATTATTCATTGAAATCTTGGGGAAATTTCAAGTGAAAGGCCAGGAGTCACCTTCTAGATTCTTCTCTACATTCTGAGGTAAAAATAACCTGCAACAGTAATGTTCTTACTAAGTGGAGAAATCCCCCAGACACAGGACACTAGTTAAATTAGACCCATTTGTCAACTAGATTGAATTCTGCTCACATTTACTCCATTTATCAAATGAGACTACTCTCCTCACTTAGGTGTGATTTTGCTCCCCAATTGCATTTATTTCATGCCATAGAGGAAAGTAGATGGCTGGGGGCAGATGCAAGAAAAGAAAATGTTTAGCACATATTTATATTGTAATACTCTAAAATGTAAAGTTTGTTTAAGCCTAATAATGTAAGGAAGAATTAGAAACTATTTCTGGCAAAGCTGATATAATCCTAAAAGAAATAGATATATTACTTTTGAGTTTATCATAAATTCAAACATATTCTTAAAGTAAATTTAAAGATTATTAAAGTGAAATTTCTGATAACGTACATGATTTGGTTTAGCAATTTAATACTAAATGGTATAAAGATGTCAAGGCATAAAATAGGGGTCCCCTAAAGATGTTTAAGCAAAGTTCATTACAAATCAGTGCCCGGAGAAGTTACAGTTGCAAACTGTGAAGTCGCCTACCCAGGTATACCTGTGCTTATCCCCACCTGCACCTCACATCTGTGCTCTCTCCTCACCCTGGGCTCCCTGTTCAGGAAAGGTGGCCCATTGGGACTTCAGGCTTCCTTGCTCTGCAGGTTCTGCTTGGTTACATCCATTAAGAAGCACTGACAGGAGATCATACGGCAGGAGGTGAGAGAGGGATTGACTTCTTCACTCCTCACCCTCTTGGTTCCACCGCCGCTCGCTCCCAGCCTGGATATGGTGGCATTCCTCTGCACACAGCAACCGCTACCCAGCTGCAGCCGTGTTCGCCCTGTGTTCCGGTCACACCGCCACTGCCCTTTGCCCCCTCTATCAGTTAACCCTTGCTGCCCACGTTAGACCTTGGTGCAGAGCTCCCACAGTCCTCCTGTTGAACTCTGTGCACTTAACCCTTTGGAGTGTACAGCTCTTCCCCCTGAAACTCGCGCTGGTACAGCCTGTTCTCTGACTTCCTCTCCCGTCTTGTTCTAGCCATACAGACTACTTAACCATACTCACAGCTTCTAAGCTTTAAGTATTCCATTTCTTCTCATTTCTCTCTATATTCATCTTTGTCATTTAAAACTCCCTTCCAAGTTCACCTTCCCTGGAGACCCTGCTTGAGACTGAATGTGACTGAGATTTCTAGACTCTCTGCATTTTTTCAGCCTGTTGTTACCATTTCAGAATGTTTAGAACATTTTAACATTACTTATCTACCCTCCACCCCTCGGCTGAGAGCTTCTTTGGAGCAGACGTCACGTCTCCGTCTCCTTTAGTCTCCAGCACTTGGAATGAGACTGCTGGCTCAGACCATTTCAGAGAGACTGCCAGCCCCGGTCAACCGGAGATTATTGCAGTGGGTTCAACATAGAAAACAAAAACTAACAAAGACATTGGCAAAAACTAATCAAGAAGATGGAGAAGGCAAGAACCATGAGAGGTTCCCATGAATAATCTTGCAGATTTGGTTGAAGACATGCGCAGTGGGAAATGGCTTAGGAAGAAGAGGATGTTAAAGACATCGTCCAGGGATGCAGATGGAGGGGTGGAGTCTGGGAGAGAGAATAAGCTCAGATAGAACGTGGGTATCTTTCTTTTAGGGCGTGAAGCTAATAGACTGGCTGAGATTTCAGAAGGAAATAATCTGGTGCAAGTTGTGTGAGACCAAGGGCTGTGGGAAAGGAATCAAGCAGGGCAGTGAAGGAAGGAGAAGCAAGCAGGGGGAGAGCACCGTCTCTCTGTGCCCCAGAGCAGTGGGTGCATGGTCTCCAGGGAGATGAGGTCTCATCAAGAGGGTGCAGTAAGGGGAGAGAAAGGTTAGCAGGATTGGGGTGGGGAACCCGCTGAGTGTCCTGGAGGCAGATGTCAGACCAAAGGTGTTGAGGAAGGAAGTGGGGAAGAAATGGCAGAAGGACATGCTGAGGAATTCGGGGGGAGCGGGGAGGTGATAGTGCGAAGATGAAGTAAGTTTCTGAAATGGACAGAGGAGGTGAGGAAGTTTACTCTGATTTCTTTGAAATTTTCTAAAACATACAGGAAATGTCATTTTCAATACACTTTTATTTCATTGTATTTATTTTTTGTAAAGTGTGCTACCATTTGTGGGAACAAAGGAGACAGGCTTTGTATTCATATATGCTGTGTATGCTCAGAACACCTGGAACTAGGTAACTCTCTTGACTCTAATTAAGAGTAAGCTGTCACTGGTAGGTTTAAGCGGGCATGATTTACTCAAGTCTCCATGTGTCTTTGTAACTTTTTAAAACACTTTTATTGAATTTATTGGGTGACATTGGTAGATAAATTTATACAGGCTATAGGTGTGCGATTCTATGATACATCATCTGTATATGTTTTTATGCGCTCGCCACCCCAAGTCTCTTTCCATCACCACTTATCCTCCTCCCCCTTTGCCGTCTCCCACCTCCCCTCCTCCCCCTTTTCCCTGGTAATCACCATACTGCTTTCTGTGCCTATGGGGTTTTTGTTTGCTTGTTTGTTTTGGGCCTAATAACCTTCACCTTTTTCACCCAACCCCGCAACCTCCCCCTCCCTTCCCTCTGACAGCTGTCAGTCTGTTCTCTATCTATCTGTTTCTGTTTCTATTTTGTTGGTTGGTTTATTTTGTTCACTAGACTCCACATATGAGTGAAATTATATGGTACCTGTCCTTCTCTGACTGGCTTGTTTCACTTGTATACTGCTCTCCAGGTCCATCCTGTCACAAAGGATAAGATTTCCTTCCTTTCTTGCTTTTAAATTTGTAACTTGTCTTATAGTATTGTCCGCAGCTGTCCTTGGTTGACAGATTGAGGTTATCACTGGCAGCATATATATGTGTGAAATTTTATTATTTTCATAATTAACTCCAGCATATCTAAACTTTGCTTTATCACATTGTCTTAGCCATTCTGCAGACACCACTCTTAAAGCTTCGACGTGTCCACCGTTTGATCTCTTCAGTGGGCAGACCTGTCAATTCTGTGCAGAATTTCTTGTGCACCCATGCAGCTTGTGGGTGCCTTTTTAGGGAATGGATTTTAAGGCAAGCCTTACATTTAATGGTCTGTTCAAATTTATATTTTTGAAATTATAAAAAGAAAAAATGCTTATTTCTTCCTAAGAAAGCTTTTTGCCACTCTGAGAACATTAAGATTTTCCTTACAGTAGTCATATGCTCCCAAGACTACTTCCTGGGACTGCAAGAAAAGCTGAAAAGGTGGACACAGATACTGATGTGCTGAGGCCTCAGAAATTGGAAGGTTAAGGGTGAGTTGCTGAGACAGAGGATAAAAATAAACCCTGTAACTAGACAGGTGAGAGATGCGGTCCTGAAGACGAAAATGCAGTGCAGGGTTATTTCAGTTAGAGAAAGAAAAGCAAATAGGATTCTAAAATGAAGAAGAAGAAAGAGGTGGAGGAGGAGGAGGAGGAGGAGGAGGAGAAGAAGAAGAAGAAGAAGAAGAAGAAGAAGAAGAAGAAGAAG